>ML778682.1:607067-644710 GCA_009831015.1 Picea engelmannii
AAGGAGGCCTCCAATTGCTCTGAAACTCTCCAAAAATATAGATCAGGCTATGAGAATCCCGTGGGAGAAGTTTCGGGCTCATATCTCAAGCAGATCTCCCTAGATCTGAGTTTTACTGAATCACAGGATGTCCCCTATGGCTCCCAGACGTCCCAATCTGCAGAAAAATGTAGAATGATGATAACCCTCCAGAAAATCCCTCAAACTGATGTTCCTTCCCCTGCAAACAAAAACCAACTGTCGGAATGGCCCTAGGCCCTCAAGATAAGCTGGATCGAACCTCCCTCGATAAACTGGCTCTGATACTAGAATGGTGTGGAGGAGTCTTTCATCCCCGAGACCAAGCTGTGGAACAAGGTGAGTGGATATTTCACCACTGAGTTGCTCCCAAAGGTTTGTACAGCAAACCCCCAAACTGAATGCTCAAGAGAAATAACAAATGCTAATCCAAAACCAGAATGAATAATAGGTGCACCCCAGCCTCTTACTTATACTTTTCCTTCTAATTCTCTGTTGAGTTAGGTTATCTCCCAGGGTTAATCTTCTATTCTTCTGTTGAGTTATCTATTACTCCTTTATCCTTTCCCTTCCTTAAGTCAACTTAAAAATATAACTTTTAACTTCTTGACTTTCCCCCCCTTCAGTGTGAGACTATGACCTAGTGGGGGTGCCCAGGCCACTCAGTCTCCTCCTCACCTCTCTAAGAGGTGGGGGACATTACAATTCTTTTGCATATTCTTGTGGAGACTTCATGTAACTTCTGATGTAAATTTTCTAAGCCCGTATCTGAGTCTAACGCACATGAGGTGATGTTTCTCCAACTAAGTACCCCATCTACAGTTGGGTTCACATAATCTTCTTCTCATGTAGTTGTTCTATACAGATGGTTAATTTCCTCCAAGTCCAAGCAAGTGGGTTCTACAAACCTTTCCCCTTCTGATGGGTCCAATGGCACAATGACTTTGTATTCTCCTAACTCGAATGTCATCTTCCTCGTCTTTAAGTTGATGATGGCCTGATTTTCAAACACCCAATCCAAGCCAAGTAATGTCGGATAACGTGTTGTACCATCCACTATCTCTTTTACTTCGAAGTCGGCTTTAATCTACACTCCATCTAGATCTATTGTCACTCCTTTTAGTCTTCCAATTCGTATAACTCTGTGTTGATTTGCTAGTTTCAGCTGAACAGGTGAATATCCTAATGTGGGTTCTCCCATACATTGCCATGTCTTCTTGGGTATCACATTTACTTCAGATCCTAAATCCAATATAATATCTCCCATGATCTCCAATGTTAGCGTTCAGTCTAAATTCTCAATTTGTTCTCCTTCTTGTATGAAGATGATTAACTATTTTATGTTCTAGATTTCCTTCTACCTCTATGCTACATCTTTCTAGCATATTTTTTAATACTTTAATAGAGGATGGATCATTTAGTAGTTTAACACGGGATTACAAAACAACCTTAATCGTACTTACTTGTCCCAGGGGTTGTGCTTCTTTGGTGTGATCCAGCGATGGAGACATCTCAAACGTTGTTACTTACTTATTATGTTACGCAGTTGATTTCGATGCAATGTCTAGATTCATGAATTCTTGTCTAGCCTTCTTGAATATCTCCTTTTCGTTCTGCGCATCAAATTGATTCTTTGGTTCGGAATTCTTCTTCACCCATTGGTGTTGTGTTGGCTCTTGTCTTACTACATCATTTCATGTTTTAGCTAATCCTCGCATAACTATGTTGATGTTTCATCCTTCGTCCCTCACTTCTGCCAAAATCCATCGAACATTTTGATTGTTTATATTTCTCTTCTCCTGGATCTTCCCTAATAGTGTTGGATATTCTTCTATGTCATGATTTGATGCGCGACAATACATACATGTCGCCGGTGGAAGTGGAAGTTCTCTTGGATAGTATTATCGTTGTTGACAATTGTGGCATACCATTGGTCCTCTGACTCTTCCAAAGCCTCCTATTTCTCTTCCTCTACCTTTGTATCCAGCTCAATCTCCCCATGGTGCATTATACTGAGGCGCCTGGTTATACTGCATGGGATTATAGTGTGGTTGCATAGTATTGTATTGTGGTTGTGCAGTGTTAAATTGTTGGTGCGTAGTGTTATACTGCTACTGCGTAGTGTTATGTGGGGCTAGTACTTGGTTAAAATGTGGTGCAGCTTGCCCGGTCATCATTTATGCCTGCACCCTATACGCATCTGATGTTCTTTCCCTCATGAGGTCCATGTTTCTGCAATCTTTTTCATCATCACCTACTAACTTGCAAAAGTTTCAATATGAGCTCTTGGGTACTGTCTGGTAATTTTGCATCATTGGTTAGTGATATGGATCATGCCCCTATTTCTTATAGATCTCACACCATAGTCTTCATGTTGGCAATGGGTTTGGCCTTCTTGTTGCCATGTATTGTGTGAATGTTGGACATTTATTCTTATGGTGTCCTTTTGTCCTACATGTGGTACACCAAACAACTTCTCTTTTGTCCTTACCTTTGTTCTAGTTTAGCTGGAATCTTAAGTTCTTCAGATCCTCCTTCAGCTCCTCTATGGTTGGATCTGTCTTCTGATATTGGTTCTCTTCCAGTTGTAGGGTTTCATGTAGAGCCTCTTCCTATGTCTGAAACTTTTGTTGTCGCAACGAGTATTTCAAGTGTGGTAGCAATGAATTGATGAACACATGCCTATGTTGCATATTTGTCATGACATACTTTAGCTTTCCCTTCAATCGTTTGAATCTTTGGTCAATATCCCATACATATTCTCTTGGTTTCTGTCTAATCTTTATCATCTTGTTCATGTATTGATCCTCTGAACTAGGCTTCTGGAATTCATTTATCAATAGCTTTTTAATATCTCCAATCGTCCTGGTTTTTCCTGGCAGACTTTTTGCAGCTAAACTCGTGTACCAATCCAATGTGTGATCCCTTAACGTGATATATAACTGTGCAAGTTTAGTGTCCTCATCTGTGATCTGTTTCGCTTCCCAGATATTTTCACAAATAAACAGGTGTTTCTTCAGGTCCTTCGACGCCTCTCCTTTTAATTCTGGTAACCTGATGGTGGGATCATGATTTGCCATCCCGAATGTTTAACTACTACCTTTGCGCGATGTATATACTTGACTAATGCTTCTTGAACTGGCTCCCCAAGTTGTTGTTCCTTGTGTAGATGTACTTTCTTCTATCTTTCTTCCGAAATTTGGTTGTCTAAATGGTGGTGTTCTTCTTGGTGTATTAGTCGCACATGGGTTTATGGGTTCCACACTGAAACTGATATGGATAGGATTGTTGTCTTCTATTCATGCTCTTGGACCTCTCATCTTCCTCTCATATATCTCACACAGGATTTCCTCAATCTTCTCCACAGCCCGGAGATCCCCTACCTCTTCTTCATCACTTTCCAAGCCTTCCCTGGCGGCTACAACTCTCTTCTTAGTGTTCACCTTATATTGGTAGGGTACTCCACTGTGTGTTTTTCCAATTGTTGTCGTGATCCATTTGATCTGTTCTTCATCCATCATAATTGGGTTCAAGGCCTCCTCCTTCTTTCATTTATCCCTTTCTCCTTCCATTCCTTCTTCTCCCGTCAGTGCTTCCCCCCTTCCCCCATGCATGCAGGGAAGTTTAGTTGTCTGACTCCATTGTCATTACACCTTTGTTATATAGTAATATCTTAATAGAAGTATATAATGATCTGATATACCTACCTCGAGGTCCCTTCAATAACTCTTGTTCAGCTGTGTTGTAATACTTTGTTGTATCTACTGCAAATTCTGTGATAAATCCTGTAACAATGTTGTCTAACCATAAATCTACTAAGCGCGTAAACTTATTATCAACTCGTTGTAACTGCACGATCTCTTCAGGATTCCACTCTAGCTGTCTGATCCGATTTGTAGGATGGTTGTCTTTCAACCTTTTTATCCACTTATACAATACATGCAGGAAATCATAGAAAAATACTTCATGCAAGTCATTGAATCTGTACTTGTACAAATATTTGTGCGGCATCAACTTTGGGTTTCTGTTATCTTTCTACGCAAACTCTAGCTCCTTTTTCTTCAACCAACTCTTTGTCTCTGCCTTAGTTGGATTCCACGGTCTCAACATCCTCTTTTAGATTCTCATTCTCTCAACATCTTGTCATTTGGATTTTCATTCTTTTAACGCATATTCCACAAATCTCATATACTCAATCCTATCACATTCCCAACCAACCCACAACGGAACCATTTGTTGGCTTTTACCCATTCATTGGTCTTTGTATTTTCTACTTATGATTCTTTATGGGTTATTTTGATCCTACCTTACTATCATATATTGACCCTGGTTATGATTTTATAAGCTCCCAACAAAATCCCTCGAAAACTATCGGCCCCTCTCGTAGACCAAAAGGCAACGCAACACACAGAGTGTACTGCGTAGTCTCACCCGAGATAGCTCTATGGGTGGCTACAATAATTAGGTGTTTGCAACCTGGGAATGAGTGGAGATATGTGGTTGCATCTTGTAATCTTACTTATTCAGTCTAACATTTGATTATAACAATCATTTTATTCATGCATGTGAAATACCAGATCTAACTAGTTAATTCATTCATCTAACATTCACCATTTAACAACAATAAATATGCATACATTCATTCACATGACACAAGTGTTACCGTGGTTCACCCCCTCCTGGGATATGTCCACAAATATATGTCTCTCAAGCTTTTATTATGGTTCAGTAATATATCACGCAGTGCATGTTTACAATCTTAGGTCTTACTCTCTTCCATGTGCTCCTCGATCCCTGTGAGGCTGATTAGATCGCACCGGGCTCCTTAGCCTGTGATCTAACCCTCGAAATCGAGTCACTCACTGCCTTCCTAGTTCCCCATATTACTGAGTAATATAGTTCTTAAAACTTCCTCCTCCTCGATCAGCCCCCCTCTCGTCTTATCTCTCTCTACTTGTCTTTAACTCTCTGTGTATGTCTATCTCTCTTTCCCTCTAAGTACTACCTATTTATATTCTAGGCTCATCAACCATTACAATACATTACAAAAACCCTAACCCTAGTGTCTTTAGGTCTTCCTTGCATGCATGCCTCTCCTGCTTCCCTTACACATGATGCTTTCCCTTCCAGTTGTCCTTTCCTCCTTGCATGCTTCTCTTCCCAAAATAGCCTTTTCCACTGACTAGCTCTGCATCCAACACAATCGTAAAGGGTGGGAGGAATAATAAAAATAATAAACCCAAGGACAATGTTAACAATGATAGATTGAACAATAATGTTGGTGAGGGAAAGAAATAGAAGTGGAATGTGAAGTTTCCTTGCAATCTTTGTGTTGATGATCACCTTACCCACTTGTGACCCAAACTCGAGGAAGCTGCAAGGCTCTTATCTCAACCACTCGCTGTGATGACTAATCATCTTCTGCATAATCATCACATCGCTTGGAGCTCCTCTAATGCCAAAAATGTGGCAAGTGGGAATCAGAACCCACCGACGCATGAAGGTGACCGTCTATGTGTAAATATGGTCAAGTCTCAAATTAATGCAGCCACTCAGTCTCGTGATTACAATTCTTAACAGGTTGTTCTAGGTCTAGAGTCTCCCCCTCCTCCGAAAACACCTTTGCAAATCGAAAATCCAAAGCCTCTACCTCATATTCTAAAAGGAGTACTCAAACTCTCTACCCACAACCCTAATGCTAGAGCTTCCCATAACTACTCTATTGTCGAAGATCTGGGTCAAACCCCTTGTGCGATGTCACCTTTGGAGGTACTCCAGACGTGTCCTTCATAGAGGAATTCCTTGTTATATGTGTTAGGAGCTCTAGACCCCTGTGGCTCTAAGGTTATCAAGTTTTATGTCACAGATGTGAATCCTCGCTTTCCTTACCACGTGGCCCTTCAAATCCATGTGGATTACTCAAAGTATACCATCAAGCGTATTGTTTTTTTAAGAAGGCGCAACATGCATGATGTCCCTAACATGTTGGAAAGATGTTGGCTCTCCAACCCTCTCTCAATGTTGGACTGTGTTGATCGCATTTGATGGTCGTTCTTTCTGTCCCCACTGTATCCTTTCTACCTTTCTGGTCCAGTTAGGTGGAAAGACAGTGGAGGTGGATGTCAAGGTGGTTGATGCGCCCCTTGACTATAACTTATTACTAGGGAGTAACTGGACTTATGTTATGACTACAGTCATATCGTCTATTTTCCATACTTTATGTTTTCCTTGTGAAGGGAAAATCATGACGATTGATTAGTTATCCTTTGCGCATGCTAGTCCCAATGCATCCGTTGGACCTTCGATCCTCGTGATCGACAATTCTCAACTAACAAATGAGGATATTGGTGTCAGAATTTATTCCTTCCTTATGGGTACCTTTGATTTTGTGGCACCAATTCATCACATTTATGCCATGTCCAGTAGGTCTTCTTCATCAATGAGGTTCGTTCCTTTCCACACTTCATATTTTAATGATTCTTGGACACTACATTCCCTGACCATGTCTTTTGAAGGTCAGTCACATATTGGAATGGCATTGCCACTATCGGTGGCAAAGATAGTGTATCAAGTTGTTCTTGACTCTACCACTGAACCAGATCATGTCTCCTCGCAAACGGACGAGGAAGATCTTATTCTTCGGCCCATATGGGCCACCTCATCGTCTTGCTCACATGATTGTCTCGATGATACTTTACCTTCGGATGAAGCGATATTAGAGGCCATGAATGGTTCAGATAGGCCATGGGATGATATGCATCAGCACTCTTACTTCCTCCCAGAGCTTGTTAGGATTGAACAAGACAGTTTTAGATCTACCTTGAGTGAGATAGTCGGTCACATTGTAGTTTCACTAGATACACACAACATTTATTCCAGAGGAAACATGGCGATTATCTCTCCTACCATCACGATCGACATCTCTCTCATTCCTTGTAAAATTGAAAATGTATATGCCGATTGTTTTCCTAAAGAAATTCATATCTACACTGATCTCTTCAAATAATTATGTGATGTATTCACTTGGTCATATGAAGAGATGCTAAGAATCGGTCGTCCTATTTTCGAACATGAGATTAAAACCTACCCGGATGCTAAACCTGTTTGGCAATGACTTAGAGTTCTTAATCCTAGGAAGGCCCCTGCTATTAAGGAAGAGGTGCAGAAATTGCTTAATGTTGGTTTTATCTACGCGGTTCCCTTGACTGAATGGGTATCCAATCCCTTTCCCGTGAATAAGAAACAAGGAACCATCTGTGTGTGTATGAATTTTTGAGACCTGAATAAGGCATGTCCTAAAGACAACTTCCTGACACCTTTCATTGATCAGATTCTCGATGAGTGTGTGGGAAGCGAGGCTTTTTCTTTTACGGATGGATTTTCAAGATAAAATCAAATTCAGATCAAACCCAAGGATCAACATAAGATGGAATTTATTTGTGCTTGGGGTAATTTTACATACTAGAAAATGCCTTTCGGCCTTAAAAACACCAGAGCAACCTTCCAATGAGCCATGTCCTTTGCTTTTCATGATCTCAAGCATGTATTTGAAGCTTACCTTGATGATATCGTTGCTCACTCTTGCAAGAGAGTCGATCACTCTACCCACCTTCGACTAGTTTTTGAGAGATGTCGGTATTATCACATATGTTTAAACCCTCACAAGTGCATCTTCTACGTTAGGTCGAGTCATCTTTTAGGATTCTTAGTTTCTAAGATTGGGATCATGGTGGATCTTTTGAAGGTTGAGGCAATACTTTGATTGCCTCCCCCGTGCAACATTCCTCGGCTTCAAGGTTTACAAGGGAAAGCTAACTTCTTATGTTGGTTTATAGTAAACTATGCCAATATTACTAAGGGTTTCATGTGTCTCTTGAAGAAGGACACTTTGTTTATATGGAATGAGTGAGCCCATGAATCCTTCGATGCTCTTAAGAAAGCCTTGGTATCGATGCCTCTGTTGAATCCTCCATACTATAGTATAGATAACTTGTTTTATATCACCATGTCCAAAGGTAGGGTTTGTATGGTTTTAGTTTAGAAGGATGATGAGCTCCATGAGCACGTAGTCTACTACCTTAGTCGAAACTTGGTCGGCCATGAACTCAAGAACTCTCGTGTTGAGAAGATAGCCTTGGTTGTGGTACACGCGGTTCAAAGATTATGACACTATATATTGCTTTGCAAAACTATCGTAGTTGTTGATGTCAACCCATTTCAATACGTCCTTACTAGGCATATCATAGGGGGGAAATACAATAAATGGATTGTCATCTTGCAAGAGTTTGACCTCGATTTTGCTTCAGCGAAATCCAATAAATCACTAGTTTTTTTTCGAGTTAATATCAAACTTCCCTCGTCTAGATGAGGATGTCATTCATGTTGATTCCTTCGCGGATGAACACATTTTCCTTATCTCGTCATCGGACCCTTGGTATGGAGACATTTTGATCTATATTTGAACCTTGAAGTTCTCTTAGCATCTTTTGAGAGACGATCGACGATGTATATAGTATCAAACTAAAAACTACTTTATCATCGGTGACACTTTGTATCGTTGAGGAATAGATAATATCTTGCGTCGTTGCTTGTCTCATGAAGAGGCTAAGTTCGTTCTTAATGATTGTCATAGTGGGGCTTTTGATGGTCATCTATCCGGTCTTGCGATATCCCAAAAGATATTGTGAGTTGGTTATTTTTGGCCATCTATTTTTAAACATTGCGTCGAAGCGGTCAAGAAGTGTCACCCTTTCTAGGTATTCACTCGAAAGATGTGCTCGCATCCGGCCCCTCTTCAACCAGTCATCATTGTTGGTCCCTTCACCAAGTGGGGGGTGGATTTTGTGGACTGCAACCCAGCTTCGGCTGGGGGGGAATTCGCATATTATCATTGTCATAGACTACTTTACTAAATGGGAAAATGTCATGCCTATAATTAAATACGATGGTAAGACTACAACACTTTTTATGTTCAATCAAATTATATCTCGATTTGGAATCCCAAGGGATATTGTCACTGATCATGGCAGTCACTTTCAGAACGAAATGATGAAAAAGATAGCATCAAAACTGGGGTTTAAACATGGTCATTCTTCCCCTTACTATCCCCGGGAAAATGGACAAGTAGAGGTCGTGAACAAGTCTCTCAAGACCATTTTGCATAAAATTGTCAGCCAAAGAAAATATGACTAGCATCTCATGCTTTACCCTACGCTTTGGGCATATCAAACCTCAGTTGAAACTTCCACCAGTTTTTCTCCTTTTCAGTTAGAACACAGTGTGGAGTCAATCCTTCCTATTGAATGTGAAATCTCTTCTCTTAGACTAGCAGTTAAGCTCCTACCTGACACTGCCAATCTTGAAGAATGCCTCGTACACCTAGAGATCCTAGATGAGCAGCGTAGAGATGCCTCTACAGCTACTGAAGCGAATAAATGACATTTCAAGGTCTAGTACGATAAGTCTGTTTGTCCTCGGCAATACATTAAGGGTGACTTGGTCCTCTTATATGACCAAGCCAAAGAACCACTAGGGGCAGGCAAGTTCAACCCCATGTAGCATGGTCCTTATATCGTACAACGTGTCTTAGAAAAAGGAGCCTATGAATTGGAATATTATGAAGGGAATATGTTGGTTGAGCCTAGAAATGGGCTCTACTTGAAAATATATTATGCTTGAGCCCCAAGCTTGGGCATAACTCTTTGTATACTAGTGTATCTTAGTGTATATATCTTTTCCTTTATGTCATCTGCTTGCTTATCGAGTTTTCCCTTGGTTGGCAGATGTCAATGGAATCTTCAGTCTACTTAGAATTCCTAGATGGTGCTAGTCATCATACACAGAACTTGTCTTCTGCCACTTGGGTCATTTACTCACCTGAGGGTCAATGGGTGTCTTCAAGTGGCATTTTTCTAGGGCCATCAACAAATAATGTGGCTGAATATAACGTTGTTATAGAGATTTTACGCGATGTTATTTCATATGGTGTTCGATCTTTACAAGTTCGCCTGGACTCCCAGTTAGTAGTATGTCAATTGAACAACAGTTACCATGTGTGAGACCCTCCTCTACTCCAATGATTACTACGGGTACGACTTTTGGAACGACATTTTGATTTTATTACTTATAATCACATACCTAGAAGTTCTAATTATGTATCTAATGCATATTATAATTGTGTTTTAGATTTGCATTTGTCACATAACTAAAGTAAATAAAACACATTCACCAATGTACACATTGTAATAGATAAGTAAAGCCGAAGACCAATTTTTTTTATATTTCATTTCTCCAAAAATATGGTGTCATAGTACAAAAATGGGGCTCACACCCTCAAAATACATATGTGGCCAGTAGATACAATGACCATGGCATCTACGTCTGTGGCATCGAATGTATATCATGATAACATACGACGGCGTTTGTGAGACGCCGAAAGAGACTCACCCACGCATGGGGCACACCCACCACCTGCGATTGCATAGCCTCCGACATATCCTCTACTTGAACCATAGGAATCATGTGCATCAAATGAGACAAGTTCCCCTGTACATTTTGAAGAACTCTCTCTGCATCTCCTCCCACTGGCTCATCTCCTCGGTTCCTCTGGCGATGTCTTGGGAATCCATTTGGTCTTTGCAGACAGAATTCTGCACAACAAAGTAATTTTCAATACTAGACACCATCCAAAAATATTTGTGTTTTTTATTCTCCTTCAAAAACACAAAAAAAAATGAAACATATAAAAATATTTACTGATATCACCGTAGGTGGAACCTAGTGGCAATGGCATGAATGTATCTCCTCTATAGTCGATCCTTGCATAAGGGTATTCATCCATGGCTATCACCTATTGATGCCACCAAAAGAAGAACTCGTCATTGTAGGGGGTTGGCACCCTATCACCTCCCAACCGCCTCATCACCTCGGTCCACCATGACATGGTTGGATCATGCAGTCTATGTGGAATGATCTAGACTCTAGGGCTCAATCTTGGAACCCGCTCAAAGAAAAAAAATACACAAGATAGATATGAACGTGAAGTTCTTCTTCCTACCTTATTTACAGTCTGTAGGCTGGCTCTTCATGTTAGCTAGTAGTGAGGTACACCTATCATACACTATGGGTCGTAAGCACTCCATTGAGTATAACATTAGTGGCCTTGATGCTTGTTGCAACGAGGCCAACCCCATGATCTGTGTAAGAACGAGAACGACGATCTTGTTACACATTATTTTCATCATCCCTATGATCGTTAATGAAGTAAACCTATCTATTGCCTTCAAAAGGGTCAGTGGCTTGAATTCCTAAAGAAAGAAGGGAGAAGAACTCCTGAATTCCTGAAAAGTAGAGTCAAGTTCCCGTGTATGTTATGCAAAGGGCGTCATCTCACTCACCTTTTCCCTTGTATGGAAGAAGCCTCGAAATTCCTGGAAGACATGATTGTTTCAGAGCCTCAACTTCCCACTGCTTATTGCAATATTACTCTCGACCCACCTGCAGTTGATGGAATGAGCAATCTGGCCCCTTTGTCGGTCAATCTGGTTGATCATGTAGTCAACCTGGTCACTTCTTTAGTCGAACTAATTGACCAAGTGGTTTATCCAATCCCATCCTCGGTCGATCCCACTCTCCCGTTAAAGAGTGAAACCCAAGTGGTTGATCTGATCCCATCTTCGGTCAATCCCACTCTCCCACCAGAGAGTGAGACCCAAGCGGTCGATCCGTCTCCACCCGTCGACCCCTTTCTCCCCTTGGAGAATGAAACCCAAGTGGTCGATTTGATCTCATCATCAGTCAATCCTACTCCCTCGCAAGAGGGTAAACCTGATATTGCCCACGTTTTTCTCATTGATACAGACTCTACCATGCTGGGGGGTATTCCTCCTTCTCCCGTGGAACCCCCTCCAAGTAATGAGGCCATCTGTTTTGATTGGGGTGTGCTAACTGGACCTCGTCTTCCCTCTCACATTCCTTCCCAGATTACAGTGAAAGTTTGTGGTCGGGACGTTCCTCAAACGTTGATAGATGAAGTTGCATCCGTTAGTATTTTGTCCTCATTTGCTTGGCAAGCTTTGGGTTGTCCTCAGCTTTCCCCAGTTACGCAAAATTTGTTAGCTTTTAACAAAAGAACCAGTCAACCTTTAGGGACCCTTCCTCAATTTCCTGTAACTTTGGGAGGGAAATCTGTCTTTATTGATGTAATGGTAGTCCAAGACCCCTTGGATTTTGCTTTACTCCTTGGGCAGGATTATGTCTATGCCATGAATGTTATTGTGTCCACTCTTTTTCGTGTGATATCTTTCCCTCATGATGGAAGAATTGTGACTATCAATCAACTTTCATTCATCGGTCCTGACTGGATTACCTCCTTAAATGGTTCTCATATGCAAATGGTATCGCCCTCGCCACATGTTAATTATGTAGCATTGTCTCCCATGACTTCATCCTCTAATGATTTGGATCTAGTAGTTGACATGGTGATCTCTTCGATCGGGTTTTTAGAGCATGATCTCTTTACCCCTATCGCGGCCCTCGACATGTGTTCCTCCCAGAGTGTGTTTCTTCCATCGAGTGAAGATCTCTTGGAGGCCTTGACCGAGTTTTGTCCCTTGACATGGTGTCCTTCCAGAGCACTGTCCTCTTGGAAGCCATGATCAAGAAGAGAGCTTCGAGCATGATTTTCTGATTTCAAGCTCGTTAAAAAATGAAACCAGTTATGAGGACTGTTTTTCTGCGTCTCTGTGGCAACCTTGCTAAAAAATGAAATAGAGGTTATGAGCATAGTTTTTATTCCTGTGTCAATCTCATTAAAAAATGAACCAGATTGTTCCCCCTCTCTGTTTAAGTCAATTCCTTCGTCTAGTATTTGAAGCTTCATTTCATTCTCCTTTGTAGTTGGATGAAATGACGCTTGGGGGGCATTTGCCTTAGCCTCTGGACTTCATGCTAAAGTTAGAGCCGCTAGTTTCTTAAGCTGGGGGCTAAGTACCAACCATCCCTGTGTTATGCATTGGGAAGTCCAAGCATAGTTTTCTATGGTTCAAGCTTGCATACAAATGAAACCACCTACCTCAAGCATAGTTTCCTCTGGTTTGAGCTTGTGTAAAAATGAAACCAGGTTCAAGCATAGTTTTGTTTAGTTTTTAAGCTTGTGAAAAAATAAAATCTATCCCAAGCATAGTTTTGTTTTGTTTTAAATCTTGCGTAAAAATGAAAACAATCTTGAGCTTAGTCTTTGTTCTTTCTCATGCTCGTAAATACATGAGAATAAGTTACCGAGCTTAGTCTTTGTTCTTTCTCATGCTTGTAAATCAATGAGAATATAACCGAGTATATTTTTATCACTTTTTCGGACTCGTAAAGGTTATACGAAAAAGGAACCCCCTGGAGTTCCCTTTAAGCTCTTTTCAGACTCTCTAAACATGGAAAGATTGTCGAGCGACCTTGTTCTTTTCACGCTCGTTAAAGTATTTGAAGAAAACGTCTGTTGAGCGATAGTTTATCTCTTTTTTCGGTCTCATCAGACTGCTTTACGAAAAAGGAACTGAGAGAGTTCTCTTTAAGTGTTTCAAACTCTATAAACATGAAAAACCCATGAGTTTTCCTTCTTTGGACTCGTTAAACAAACATAGAAAGGCCCATATGGGACCGAACCACTCCTTCTTAGGGTTCGTTAAACATACTTGGAGGGACTCGTCCAAAGGATGAGATTATATTTCAAGCATATGTTATCCTCCTCAAGCTTATGTAAAAATAAAGAGGTACTCGCCAGAGATGGTGGGGGAAAATTGGGAAACAAATGTGTATAAACATGTATTCTATGGAAGAGTCACCTTTGAACATGACACCCTTTCACTCGCTTTGTGTCTAGGTTGGAAAATCCTCTTGTCTCTTGATCATACTCCTTTATAAGATTACAAATTGGTCTGTGATCCCTGTTGTTGAGTCAGTGTTTCCAAAACAGTTGTCGTGTCGTCAAGAGAAGTTCAACCCTGAAAGCCTTCTATTGCGTCGGCCATCCCTGAGTCAATCATGAATCACTTATTACTCCGATCTACATCAAATCTTGTTACCCATTTCGTGTCATTGATCGAGGATACATTAAGGCCTTCCTGTGACAAGTCTTTTCCTGTCGACTTCAACTCATTATCAAGGAACTAGACTTAGAAACTAATTGGTACATTGGAACTTGCATGCCTCAATGGCAGGTTTCCTCGCTTTCGACAATGGGTTTTCATTATTGACCCTTGATCGAGAGATTTCACCGAGTGTTCGACTTCAGCTCATTAATTCACATTCGTTGGATTGTACTAGTGTACCTTGGGATTCATTGACATTAATGGTGATTTCCCTCACACTTGTTAATGATATACATTAATGACCGGTAATCAAGTGGTTTCTACCATGTTCGACTTCAGCACATGTATTCACATGGTTAGATTCATAATATAGAGTGGTGGAGATGAAGACCCTAAATATTTTCTAACAGATTCAGATTGCGTTGGAGTATATTCAGTTTGTACTGTTGCATAGATCCACATTGTATGTCTCGTGGCTAAGTTCAAATTTGAGTCTTTAACACATAGAGCCACAGTGTATTTTTGGTGGCTATGTTCAGATTTGAGTCATAATGGCATGGATCCATAGTGTATGTTTGGTGGCCATGACCTGTATTACTTGACATGGATCTTCGCATGTCGGCATTTATGCTTTGAGTCATTTGTATTCTGAGTATGGGAATGCCCACCTCAGTGATGATGTATTATTGTATTGTATTTCCTTGTTTCTTGGCAGGTTTTCGACCAACGTGTTCCTTGTTCCCTACACACACTCAACAAAGTATTTCAACTATCACTCTGTTCTAACTTCATACTTTGGGGGGATCTCTCTTACACATTATTTTCATCATCCCTATGATCATTAATGAAGTAAACCTATATGTTTCCTTCTGAAGGGTCAGTGGCCTGAATTCCTAAAGAAAGAAGGGAGAAGAACTTTTCCTGAGAGAAGAAGTTGTGTTTTCCTTTGTAAAAACCCTATTTTGGAGGATTTTCGTAGGCTGCACCATAGCTAGGGTGCAGAAATACCTGATTTCTGTAGGCTGCACTATAGCTAGGGCACAGAATTTTCGCAAGTTGCACTATAGCCAGGTCGCGGCGACCTTCGTACGTGGGAAAAATGAGCATCTTCTCAATGCTTCTAGAATGAGAAGCTTCTATGGTGAGGTGGCCTCCGAAAGGTTTGGATATTACTCGCTTTCATGATTTAGTGGGATCATCCTAACCTCCTCACCTTATCCTCTTCAGCTTATAAAAGGAGAGGATATCTCATAGAGAAAGTTAGCTTGATTGGGTTGGAAAGTTCTTGAGCCTTTGAGATTAGTGGGATTTGGCTTGGAATTATTAGCTTGGTTAGAGTGGCTTTGAGCTTTGCTTTTGTCAAGATAGATGTCATATCTATAGTCTCGGAATTCTTGGATCAAAAGTGTGTGGGAAGCAAGGAATCGTTGGAAGGAACCTTACGACATCAAGGCATCCGGTTGTAATCTCTCTTCCTATTATTAATATAATACAGTGGCATGCTTCTTTCCCATAGAATTATCTTTATTTTATTGCATAATTCCTTGATCATATGCATAGGTTGTCATTGAATATATTCTCTCTGCTTTCACTTTGGTTGGCTTGTGTCTCATTGCAGAATCAATATCACAAGAGCACCAGAGCGAAGCAAGGACAACAAAGACATAAGGAAGTGACACTTAAAGGTATGTCTCTCGTCTTTTGTTCGATAGTAGATTCAATGATTGTAACTTAGGGAAAGCACCATGTTCTGTCTTGTTTTGTTCTAGATCTAGGAGGATCTAGGGGGATTAGTCTATGTCTGCATTCACGGATTTACCCGATAACACATCTTCAAACTAAGGTTGTTGATTTCCCTAATGGGAAGTTGGCTCCCTACCTTTTATGTGCCTGCAACACAATGAGTGGTGATGTAGTCCTCTATGTTCATGTCACTCCCAGATCCCTGACATTTGAGGTTCACCACATCACCCCGACGAGACAATCCTGTAAGGAAATAGATATCCTCGACTTCAATTCTCAATGGCTGCCCATCGAGGTTGAAAGCCTCTATATCTGGATAGCAAAAGTTCACATCATTTGGAGCAGCCTCACTTGAGCCCTCATTCCTTTGAGAGCCCAAAACTTGTAAACCCCGCATCTTTTTAGCGCTAATTGGGCCCCTGTATCTCTCTCCACTACAACATCAACTTCCTGATGCTCTCTTTCTCTCCATTCAAGTACCATCCTGCAAGAATAAATCCTTTTTTTATTCAAAACCTTTTAAAAAAGCAATTTGTGAACTTGTACATGGGTTGTTGTGGTAACATTCACGTGTAGGGATGCCTATACATGGGAAGCCTTTGTCTTGCCTACGTACATGCCTCCATATACATGACCCGATGAACTACAGCCCGCGTACACCCTAATTCCTAAGTTGTGCCTTAAAAAACTCAAAATTTGGGGACTAATTTGAAATTCTACACCACTAGAAATGAAGAGGGAAAGAGTACTTACTTGGTCCAGACGATTGTCAATTTCATCGCTCGTAGCTCCTGCAATTGGCACTTGGAGATCGTGGAAAATTTGGTCCAAAATTCACTATTTGGGTAAAATGTGAAATGGTATGGTAAGATTGGTTATTTTTACTATTAATAGAAAAACATTTACCCGCTTTACATAGTTTTTGCTAATATTTTGGCCTAGTGGACTAATAGTGCAGTGGAAGGAGTTGGTTTTGCATTATCCTATGATTGTGATCCATATGCCTTAGGTACGAACCCATTTATTAGAGACATAAAACCTCCTTACTGCTACTAGAACTGTTGTTATTGAATGGTAGAGGCTTACCAATTATGGGTGCCCTAGTTAGAACCTTTGTGGCATCTGGTGCCCATGCTGAGATTATTCCATAAAGACCAGAAGTCTCTTATATCTCCAATATGAATTTGCATTCGAGCCTCGTATTCTTACTCATAAGCATGCTGACCTATACCTATGGGACTCCCATTGAGTCTTGTTTAATATCTTTCCCGACTCTTTCAAAAAGAAAAAAGATTGTCAAGTGAACTTGTCTCGTTCACACTCGTTAATTGGATCTGTAAGGACATCTATTTGTTGTAATTTTAACCCTTTTTCAGACCAAGTAGACTAATTTCGAAAATGGAATACTCTAGCCACTAGTGGCTAGAAGAGTTCTCCTGGGTATTTTTTTATACTTTTTTTGGCCTAGGGGACTAAATTCACGAAAAAGGACATTCTTTGGAGTTAAGTTAAAATCGCATCTCATTATGTTGCTTGCAGTATTGAGCCTACCATCAATTCCCACTTTTGCATTATAATCCTATCACCTCAGCAGTTTGCATCATCAGCCAAGCAGAGCCTTGTTTATATCCTTTTCAGATTGACACAATGTACCCTAAGAGGAAACAATCCCCTGAGTGTCCATGTATTTCATGCACCCCCTTGCATTGACCATAGGTACGTTCCACTGTTGGAACTAGTTGCTTACTCACGGCACTTGTTTCCTCCTCTGTATCATAGCATTCATTTGTCTATGAAAAAATAAAAATAAAAGATGGGCAGGAAAGGAATATTATCTCATGTTGGCAGCAGTCATGTCACTTTTGAACAGAGCACAAGATTTTGACTCCACTTGTCATCCAAAGTTTGGGTTTAGAATGACCTTAGGAAGTTGAGCTCATTACTTAGATTTTACTCCTCTGACCGATTGCTCTTTCAGTCCCTATGGAGAGTTTGATCGATGCCTCTTACATCACAAAGTTTCATCATTGAGTCTATGCTGCCAGAGTCCTCCATATGTCTCATGCTCTTGTTCAAAGGATGTCTATAAGCATGTGTCGGCCATTTCTCAGAACTCTTGACTTTGCATGTTGGCCATACCCTCAGTGTGTCTCAGAATTACATGAAGTTGTAGTCCTACAGTGCACCCTGGTCCTACTTTCATTATGGGTAGGTAACCTTGAACCCAGCAGTTGATATCTCCTCATTGCTCGTTGACTGGGGGGTTTCCCTTGTATTCAACGACAATAAATATATTCACACATTAGGATTCATGTAGTGTCTTGGATGCGATTAGACTTATTGGTGGTTTCCTTGCCTTTGTTGGCAATTTTCATTATTGGTTGCTATTCAAAGGGTTTTTTTTGTGCACTACTTGCATCTAGTGCATGTGAAAGGCGCACAGGGTTGTTGGCTTGTGAACATGTTCTTCATCCAAGTTCCTCCAAATCATGAATCTATTGCTTTGTAACTCATGTTGACTGATGAGAGATGCCTCAATAATCTCCTTTCAGTGGGTCTCCTTCCATAGACTTCAACTCATCTATTCTGGAAATGAGGTCTAGAATCCTATGAGTACCTAGAGGCTTACTGTCATCAATGGCAGGTTCTCTCGCCATCGATAGTTGGGACTACATCAATGTCTCCTGATCGATGGATTCTTCAAGTGTTCAACCTCAACACCTTTATTCACACTTGTAAGAACGTACTTGGTGCCTTGATACCTACTTTCATTATCGGTAGGTTGTCTTGTGTTTTTTAACGGTATACCTTAATGACTAGTAATCAAAGGAAGTCTCATTGTGTTCGACCTCAACTCCTTTATTCACATGATGTATACTTTCACCTTTGGTGGATCGTGTAGAATACTTAAAGACATCAGTTTATAGTTGGAGCTTTCATGAGTTATTGCTATCTTTCATTGGACCATTACCTATATGAATTCAGTGATCATGGGAGATCAGATTGTACTCCATTGTATACAAATATCTTCAGATTGATTTTGAGAATGGTTTTCACTGGGCCTTGTTCGTGACTATGATAGCCTATGGCATGTATCTATTTTTATTAACTATTCATGGCCATGAACAATTGTTTGGTATATTTCCACATGGATCTGCATTGTAATTTAAATTGGCATCCATGTGTACAAAGTCATTATGGATTGTAATATTCTCATGAGAAACTAGTTCGTCTAGATGGGTCTCCATTACTCCACTTCTAGGAATTATGACGTATTTTGGCCATCACAGATACTCCTATGACCTCACACATTAGGGGGCATCTGTTATAGCAATATTTGCCTCACCCCATGCAACTTTCTCAGAAGGCCTTTTCCATTTCCCTATGCAGACTTGACGTCCCATTTTGCACTTCCTAGAGATAAAAACCATATTTTTCCACAGATACGCACCCTATTAGTTATACAACATGCATATACGCAAGTTGCACCACTACATCCTGCGTACATCGAGTTTGGTGTTAAAAAATTAAAAATTGTGTCGGGTTTCCATGTCACATGTAATGTCCCCACTTTGGGACATCATCATAGTGCAAAGGTTTATGATGACCAGAGTAGCCAGATGGATGTTATAGTGAGTACAGGGGTTATTGAGAGGCATTGTGGGGTCCATCTTGCATTGCTCATCATATTCCATCATTATGATCCATTCCACATAGGGTGGCTTTGGTTCTGTTGCATTCCGACGATTTCCATGATTTTGACTATTTTGAGCTATAAGTTAATTGAATTCACTGAAGAGGTCATTTTGGGCACATTACTTGGAGGAACCTCTCAGTATAATAGCTCATTGGAATCGAGAGAAGAAACACTACAGGATGGGATGGTGAGAAGTGACTTTCAGTGGCCAAGGAAGCCACGAGGAGAGATAAGGTGTTTTTCAGAGGTAAAAAGGTTAATTAATTAATTAAAGTGATTTAATTAATTAATTAATTATTAATAAAATGAAAGTCACTTTGGAGGGACAAGGAGAGAAAAAAGTATAAAGGAAAGGCAAGGGCCTCTACTCATTCATTCGTGTATGATCATATTTTGATATCTGGCTTCTAGCTAGTGAGCCCAACATTGGGGGGTTTGAGGGTTTTGACTTAACAAACCCTAGAGGACGATTCGGTGGTGAAAGATTCCACCTAGCTTGTCCCAAGCTTGGTCTCGAAGATGAAATACTCTCCCACACCATTCTAGTTTGTTTCTACATCAGTGCAGTAGGGTTCTATACCATCCACAGGCACAAGAAGGAGGAGGGGCGCACCATTGGGGGTTTCCAGCAAGGGAGGTGCACCATTCTTGAGGGAAGGTTCGTTGTAGGAGTTTGAAAGGGCTCTTGGACATTTGAGCATTTGGGTTTTACTTCTAGGGCCTTAGCCATGATTTCTAGTGCCTCTTGAGAGAGCTTTATGGTTCATATTATTTCCTAGAACAGTGGGATGAATTGGAGAGAAGGAGGGCATTTCTTAGATTCATATCTATTCAGTTTGGAGGAGTTATCCATATCATTTTGGCCTGAGACTTTAGGAGGGTGATCCTATCACCCTGATATATCAATTGGTCGAGTTTGGGCTCATATGGAGGCCTCCTTCATCAGGGCTGAAATTGTAGGGTTTGGCAATTTCAGGAGGGCGCAACTCAATTGGAGGATTTAGCATTTGGAGGAGTTTCCCTTGGTATTTCGGTTTGAGATTTCATGAGAGGTTTCCACTCATCCTGATCTACAGTTCAACATATTCATTGTAGCATTTGGAGGTCTTTGACAGTAGGGCCGAAATTGTAGGGCTTGATAGTTCCAGCAGGACATGGCATCTTCCAGTGGGGGTTTGGCACTTCATATGGCCCAGATCTACCTTGGCATTGGTATTCATCTCTTATCCAGCCTTTGGAGGCTTATAGTATCTTCCTGGAGCATTTTGTAGCAGCTCTATTGTCTATCTTCTTAGCCATTTGTTGAGCATTCCAGATCGGCATCTTCATTGTAGCAGGTCTCTCTATTTCATGAATAAAAGCAGATTTGAGATGTTTTGGCTTGTCTATCATATTGCATATGGTTGAGGTATGTTCCATGGTTATATCTTCTTGTTTATTGTTTCAATACACATATATAACACATCAGTAAACCCTAAGGCTGAAATCAAGAGGCCATCCTACAAGTAAACACATCTAAACAAGTAGATTAGCAAAGTGTATGATGGAATGCCACAACCAGAAAAAGTTAAAAAGACACCTAAAACCATGATGATCCTGGCATAATGGCTTGGGATCATTACAGTGGTATCAGAGCTTAAATCCTGCCAAACCTGACGGATCTCACATAGGGATAAATGGATAGTTGGGAAGAAATGGATAAGATAGCCTTTGAGATGACACGCTTGGAGATAATGTATTTGGCCTTAGCGAGGAACATAGGGCTCTCATAACCTTTCTTCAGTATGTAGCCTTTAGAAATCCCAATTGGAGAAAAGAGGATATCTTACACAGGATCATCATAGCAGATAAAAAGAAAAAAGAAACAACTAGATGGATGGAAGAACAGAGGAGCTCCATTAGGAGCACACAACATTGCTACAGTTGCAAGGGGCCATGGGAACTAGAGCATAGGTGTAGGGATCAGGACCAGAAGCACACTATTGAGGCACGCTATGACAGTGATGATGAGATGAGTGAGGATGGATCGATGGATGATGATTTGGGATAGTCTAATGATGATAGTGACTCTTGCATAGAGGCTAGCGATAGTGACTTTTGCACAGAGGCTAGCGATAGTGACTCTTGTACAGAGGATGATGTTACTAGCATGCTTGAGGAGGAGGATGACCCTTGTATAGTGGATAGACAGTCGGGTGGATAGGATGATAGCACCAATACTTCAGCAGACATATCACATTGTGTTGATGACCTTACGCCCCAGCAGAGTGGTGACACTAGTGAGGACTCACACGTGTTAGCACCTACAAATGACCAACCTCCTATGATGGTCGTGACACATATGTCATCCTTCCAGACACCCCTGATATCCATGTCACATGAGAAGGTCAATGGCATGTCAGATAGGGTTGATGAGCCTTGTATGAGGGATGCACACCACAGACATGTAGATCCACCGATCCAGGAGGAGATAAAGGGAGTATAGACAGTGGGCCTTACACATACAGATCAACATGAGGAGATTGAGTCACAGTTTTTGGAGACTCCATTAGTTGAGTAGATTCTGGAAACTGGCAAGTTTATGGAGCACTTATTTCCAAGATCGGCCTGCATGGATGAGGATGCACTCTTTAGTATTCAGGATGACCATAGCTTGTGTCTGAACATAGCTATATGGGATCCAGGCACAAATGATAGTAGCAAGTTGAGTGCACAAGAGGATATAGCTTCTCATAGCAGATACAGTAGGGTTCAGAGGGAGCTAGCAATTGAGGATGATGTGCAGTTACGTATGGGCAGACCTAGTGGCGCAGTAGACAACAAGAATTTTAGCGCTTTATCTTCTACAGAGAGTGTTGTTGAGGATTTTAGTGATGTCACTAGCAATGAGAGGCATGAGGGGGTACCTCAGCATGACTATGATTAGGAGCCACACCACTTAGCAGCACAGTTGAGAGTCAGTGAGGCTATGATCATGGCAGCCACCAGGCATAGTGATGACATGCATGCGTTGATGGCAGATTACTACTGGAGAGCGTTAATGGCACATGGTAGTTCAGATGAGAGAATTACCATGGACGATTTTCATACTCTCAGGGAGAGAGTATCTATGATGAGGACCGACTGCCAGCAGTTGTTGACTGACAGAGATTATCTATTGAGGGTTGGTGAGATGTATCATGGGGCTCTGAGGGAGCAGGAGTTGGAGATGGACCGACTCACTCAGGATTTGGAGAGCACTCGAGGATTCGTGAGAGGCACATAGACAACCCTTCAAGAATCAGAGTCTAGGTCAGATGAGTCTCTTGAGGAGATTCGCCAGAGATCCACTTCATCTATCTTAGTGGACACTCAAATGTATCAGTCAGTCACGTTGATAGAGGATGTTGGTGATCTAGTAGAGGAGCACCAGTTGATGGAGGACACTTCCATTTGTGTTCCGAGAGCGGTTTACCTCCATGTAGAGGTTGATCCAGCAGTATTCCTAGGATCTATGATGCAGCATGAGTCTGTAGGAGACGACATGAGTATGCCGAAGCACATAGTGATGAGGGATAGCTCACAGAGTCATGTTGAGATGTATGGTGGAATTTAGAGGGGTATAGTGCCTTGCGGGGAGCAGACACACTTAGGGGAGTATGTAGATGTCACTCCTCTGCAGCAGCACATAGTTGTGGGAGATCACCTTCACCATTTCAGTAGTTGGATGGGAGATGAGAGATGAAGGTTGGTTGACCAGCAGTCAAAGGGGTTACTTCCGGTTGTACTGGATGGTTGGGATTTGGTGATGACCACAGGAGAGAATCTAGCATGGATACCAATGGACGAGCTTATGGTCGAATCCTTGGGATTAACCAAAGCATGTGACACCTCCCAGTCCTACAGTCACCTGCAGATGTTTCTATTAGCCTGTCCTGACACTTTTATCATAGACAACAGCATGAGGAAGGATAGGTCGTGGCTGAGGGCATGGAGAGTGAGTAGGCTGAGACTACATGACAAGAGTACTTTTATGGCATACAACAGGTCAAAGGTGGACCATGTTAGACAGACAATTGAGACTTGGTGCGTGATGGTGAGAATCATAGACCAAGTGACGACAGATGAGCACAAAGGGCTTCCGACGGTGATAAGTCTGACACGGGAGCAACTAGCGGAGACTAGAAATGATAAACTTCCAAGTTTGCCATGGGATCCGGGAGTTCACTTGGTTAGCAGGATTTTTCACTACATGACGACCGAGGTGGCGCCAGGGAGCCACACACTCCACCTTAGGTTGGTTTGGAGTGGGCCTGCAGGTACTTGTCCTATGGGGCGAGACCTTTTCTCCCTCTTGATCATCATGATAGGGCATGGAGATGTTTGGACAGGTACTTATTCTATAGAGGTGTCTTTACTGATACAGTTTCTAGACAGCAGGTCCAATGGTCACAGGTATTTCATCTAGAGGACCCAGGAGAGGAGGATTCAGGATTTATGCAGGGGAAAGACAGTCATGGTCAGAGTAGTGTAGGGCCAGCAGGGTGATCTTCGACAGAGGTTAGCATGGGACCTAAATATTGCAAGGTTGGGCATTTCATTGACTGATAGAGGCAAGTGGATCTTTGCAGGGGGAAGTTGTTCTAACTTTCCATTGAGCTTCAGTGTTGAGAGGAGCGCATCGCTTGCGGGTGTCTCATGGAGGTCTTACAGCACCTCATTCTGGCATCAACATGTGCAGTTGATGGAGGCCGTATTGATATTGGTAGAGAATTGGAGGATGGATTCATTCCGATATGAGGCCATGTGTCATATGCAGGAGACTCCCGGAGTTGGTATATTTCAAGGTTATGTTTCCCAAGGGCTAGCAGTTCATGACTTGTTATGGGACCCAGGGTGTAGAGTGTATGATTGTTCATCCTTGGATGGGTTCCACTGCGTATCCCATAGGTGGACATGGGATCCTGGTATTATACTTGAGGGGATTTGGTTATTTATTGAGGACAAACAATTTTCTAGCAGGGAGGACTGTAATGTCCCCACTTTGGGACATCATCATAGTGCAGAGGTTTATGATGACCAGAGTATCCAAATGGATGTTATAGCGAGTACAGGGGTTATTGAGAGTCATTGTGGGGTCCAACTTGCATTTCTCATCATATTCCATCATTATGAGCCATTCCACATAGGTTGGCTTTGGTTCAGTTGCATTCCGATGATTTCCATGATTTTGACTATTTTGAGCTATAAGTTAATTGAATTCACTGAAGAGGTAATTTTGGGCACATTACTTGGAGGAACCTCTCAGTGTAATAGCCCATTGGAATCGGGAGAAGCAACACTACAGGATGGGATGGTGAGAAGTGACTTTCAGTGGCCAAGGAAGCCACAAGGAGAGATAAGGTGTTTTTCAGAGGTAAAAAGGTTAATTAATTAATTAAAGTGATTTAATTAATTAATTAAAGTGATTTAATTAATTAATTAATTATTAATAAAATGAAAGTCACTTTGGAGGGACAAGGAGAGCAAAACGTGTAAAGGAAAGGCAAGGGCCTCTACTCATTCATTCATGTATGATCTTATTTTGATATATGGCTTCTAGCTAGTGAGCCCAACATTGGGGGTTTTGAGGGTTTTGACTTAACAAACCCTAGAGGATGATTCGGTGGTGAAAGATTCCACCTATCTTGTCCCAAGCTTGGTCTCGGAGATGCAATACTCTCCCACACCATTCTAGTTCGGTTCTACATCAGTGCAGGAGGGTTCTACACCAGCCACAGGCACAGGAAGGAGGAGGGGCGCACCATTGGGGGTTTCCAGGAAGGGGGGCGCACCATTCTTGAGGGAAGGTTCGTTGTAGGAGTTTGAGAGGGCTCTTGGACATTTGATCATTTAGGTTTTACTTGCAGAGCCTTAGCCATGATTTCTAGTGCCTCTTGAGAGAGCTTTATGGTTCAGATTATTTCCTAGAGCAGTGGGACGAATTGGAGAGAAGGAGGGCATTTTTTAGATTCATATCTCTTCAGTTTGGAGGAGTTATCCATAGCATTTCGACCTGAGACTTCAGGAGGGGGATCCTATCACCCCAATCTATCAATTGTGCAATTTTGGGCTCATATGGAGGCCTCCTTCATCAGGGCCGAAATTGTAGGGTTTGGCAGTTTCAAGAGGGCGCAACTCAATTAGAGGATTTAGCATTTGGAGGAGTTTCCCTTGGTATTTCAGTTTGAGATTTCAGGAGAGGTTTCCACTCATCCCGATCTATAGTTTTGCATATTCAGCGTAGCATTTGGAGGTGTTTGACAGCAGGGCCAAAATTGTAGGGGTTGACAGTTCCAGCAGGACGTGGCATCTTCCAGTGGGGGTTTGGCACTTCATACAACCCAAATCTACCTTGGCATTGGTCTTCATCTCTTATCCAACCTTTGTAGCCTTATAGTATCTTCCTGGAGCATTTTGTAGCAGCTCTATTGTCTATCTTCTTAGCCATCTGTTGAGCATTCCAGATCGGCATCTTCATTGTAGCAGGTTTCTCTATTTCATGAATAAAAGYAGATTTGAGATGTTTTGGCTTGTCTATCATATTGCATATGGTTGAGGTATGTTTCATGGTTATATATTCTTTTTTATTGCTGCAATACACATATATAACACATCAGTAAACCCTAAGGCTGAAATCAAGAGGCCATCCTACAAGTAAACACATCTAAACAAGTAGATCAACAAAGTATTTAACAAAATGCCAGAACCAAAAAAAGTTTAAAAGACACCCAAAATCATGATGATCCTGGCATAATGGCTTGGGATCATTACATCACATCACAAGATCCATGATCCTTGACCTTCCATATACTGGAAACGTTCTGACTCGGCCCTTTAGTTCCATTTGAAGGCTTTAACTGGGCCATATCCAAACCATGGAAAAGGAGAAGAATTCAACTTTTGAGAGAAAAGTTACTCAAAAGAAATTATTCCCTTCATATTGAGTCTGCATCCCTTTGTCCTTTTAAGTATGAACACATTGTTCAATCCCCAAGATCTTCCCTCCTTGATGGAGAACCCCATTGCCTCTCTTATATGAGCTTGCCTTTGGTGGAGGATTGAAGTGGTGGAGGCCCAGCTGGAAGGGACTTAGTTTCTTGGTTCTGAGACGTGCCGACACAAAAGTTTGTCATCCATGCACTTCTATTGATCATATTTTAATAGAAATACTCTTTTCTCATCCAATTAATGTCTTGCAAATATTTGAATTGTTATTCCATGGGCATATTTGTTATGAATATTGATGGATTGTGCTATTATATGTGCTAACTTTATATATTATCACCATATTCTTGTGTATCTTGGTTTTTGAGGACAAGTTGCAGGTATATAGCTTTGAGTCGAGTGCTCAAAGGTGGTCTTCATCGAACGTCCGGATGAGGTAGGATCATTATCTTGTCTTGTTAGCATGTTTGTTTATATAGCATACTTGAGATTAGAGTTGATTTATGCATTCATTCCGTCTATTGTGGTTTACCCCATGCCATAGAGTGATTTTCCTCGTAACAGTACTTAGTTGATGCTTGGTATGGTATAGGTGTATGGTTTGGTACATTCTTTGGTACATGGTTGAGACACATATCTTGTGATGGTATGTTGGTGATCTTGGTACATTGTTGGTCAAGGCATGTGTTGGTGATGTTGAATATCTAGTTGAGAAGTGTCCTTGGTATATGATCCATGTGAGAGGAATTGGTTGAGTATCGGTGACAGTGACAGGTTGGACATGTTCATGTGACAGGTTGGATACAGTGACAATTTCACAGGTTACGGGTTGATGTGACAGTGGCAGTGATAGTGACAGTGGTAGTGACAGTTAGTCTACACTTATATTTCAAGACGACGGGACGGGGCAAGGAAAGGGGGTTGTAGCCTCCTCTCGGTTGGTGTTAAAGAACTCAGGGAGTTGGAGCTTCCTTCAAGTTGGAGCTGTAGAATCAGGGGGTTGTAGCCTCCTTCCAGTTGGAGCCAAAGAATTTAGGGAGTTGTAGCTTCCTTCAGATTTGGTGCCTATAAATGAGGGGGTTGGTTCCTTATTTCATTTGGTGTTGGAGAATTTGGAAGTTGGTGCTACCTATGAATTTATTCTTGATATATATAAGAAACCATTCAGTGGTTTTTCTCCCGTTTGGGTTTCCACGTAAATTTTGGTGTACTGTGTACTTGATGTGATGTTGCTTATGTTTATATGCTCATGATATACTGCTGATAAATTTGACACATATATATATACAGTGGTTCAAAGTGGTAAAAGTGTTCATACTGATTCACCCCCCCCCCCCTCAGTATTCCAACAAAAAATGGGTGACCAAGTTGTTTGGATATGATTATGATCATATTGTTTACAAGAAGGGAAAATAAAATGTGGTGGTTGATGCTCTTTCTAGGAAATATGAATACGAAGGGTCCCTCTTTTCACTCTCATTCATTGTAGCAGACCGGCTTCATGCTATTCGATGAGAATGGTTTCAAGACCTCAAAATTTCCAGCCTAATCCAAAAACTTCAGCGGGATCCACAAGCTGCTCCAAGGTACTCTTGGCACAATGAAGAGTTTCTCTATAAAGGTCACTTGTATTTAACGAAACAATTGGCCCTTAAACCCAAGGTGCTCTCTGATTTTCACACTTCAGCTACAATGGGCCATTTAGGTTTTACCAAAACTTATGAGCGGGTAAAATGATCTTTTGGGACGGTATGAAACAAGACATATGCACCTTTGTGGTCGAATTTGATACATGTCAATGCAATAAGGATGAGACTTTCAAACCTCTTGGTGCACTCCAACCACTTCTGCTTCCACCTATTATTTGGACAGATATTTCCATGAATTTCATTGTTGGCTTACCCAAATCAGGTGGTAGTGGTTCATCTTTCCAAACATGCTCATTTATGTGCTCTTTAACACCTATTCACAACATCCATAGTGGCTCAAATTTTTATGGATAATATCTTCAAACTCCACGGAATGCCTCATTCTTTTGTTTCTAACCATGATGCCACTTTTACCAGCAATTTCTGGCAAGAATTATTCAAGCTCTAGGGAACTCAATTGCATCTCAGCACAACTTATCATCCCCAAACTGATGGCCAAACAAAGCAATCAACAAGTGTTTGGAAACATATTTGAGGTGTTTTGCGTCTGACAGGCAACATCAGTGGGTTCAATGGTTACCCCTATCTAAATGGTGGTACAACACCTCTAATCATACTGGCACTCGCATTGCTCCTTTTGAAGTAGTATACAGACATCAGCCACCATCGATTCTCCCATACATGATGGGTGTCTCCAAGGTTCAGGAGGTTGACCAAAATCTTACCATCCACATGAACATTTTCCTTACTCTCAAATACAATTTGGTAATGGCTCAAAATCACATGAAGCACCAGGAAGATCAGGGTTGTTCTGAAAGTCAATTTGTTGAAGGGGATCAGGTGTTTCTCTGCCTCCAATCATACAAGCAGACTTCACTCAAATCCCATCAGTGTCAGAAACTTGCACCAAAATTTTATACTCCTTATACTATTATCAAACGTGTGGGGCCAATGGCCTATCAGTTAGCTTTTCCTTGTAACTCCAAGCTACATCCTGTTTTTCATGTCTCATGCCTGAAGAAAGTGAATGGCTCCAAATGCCACATGCAAACCAGCCTACCAGAGTTGGATGAAGAAGGTTCCATTTTCTTGCAACCATAAGCTCTATTGGATCATAGAGAGCGTTGTCTCCATCAGCGCACCATCAACGAAGTTTTGGTTCACTAGAAAGATACTCCACCAGAAGATGCCACCTCATAACCGACTACCATTCTATAGCAATTTCCTCGTCTTAAGCCTTGAGAACAAGGATCTTTTTCAAGGGGGAGGGTGTGTTAGGGACCTAACCCCTCACACATAGATAGAATAATATATTTTCCATGTAATACAAGCCAACATTAGTTAATAAGGCCTGAATATATTTTCCATGTAATAAAGGTTGACATTAGTTAGTAAGGCCTATTTAATAAATGTGAACAAGTCAATGTAAGAAGACCTAATAGAAGCTTCTTCTTCTAGAAATATCTTCCTCTCGAATGTTCTTTAGAAGATAGAATTAGTATAAATAAGAGTAGGAGGCATGAAAAGGCTTGTCTTGAGAATTATTGTAATAAAGTTATGCTCTGCTGGAGGTTTCCCTCTTGAAGAGGAAAGTGAACATTGCTTTCTTTGAATAAAGGTATTATTTCTGGTGTTGGTCTTCTCATATTTTTCTCTTCCATTGATATCTACTGAAGATTCATGGTTCTACATATTATATTACATATGGTACCCTATAGTTGTAGAGGTTTCTCAACCAACATATGATAAATTAAAGGTTGTGCAAATTAATTAGATTGCTCTATGTGTGGACCTTACTCATTGTGTGGTGGTTTCAAGCCAAAATGCAATTACAAACTCACATCACTATTCTTCTATTTCTCAATAGAACCATGGTAGAAACACCAAACAAAAAAAATATTGTTTTATTGCGGGGGAATAACCAACAAGCAACTAATGTATTGATGAGTTGTTATTGATCTATCACTAAAAGAGCAAGGAGTTAATTGGAAATGCTATGAATATGATTAGAGACACCCTACGCTAGAATTCATACAAAACCCACAACAATCAATAAACATAGAACTACAACAATGCACCAGAATAAAACCATACAAAACAATGATTTTACCCTATAAACCCAAATGGAAAAAATAGCTTCAAATGGAATAGCTCGGCCTATTGTTATAAACTATTATATATTTACAAAGTATCAACCTCTCTAGACTATTACCAGGCTATTCTTATAGGGAATTTCATAATCTCCTTCTTAATTTTTGCCAAAATAACCCCCTCTTTCTTCTTTTGCTTGTGTTTCATAGACAATCTAGAGCATTTTTTTGATGCTAGTCATAAGGTCAAGTATCCCTGACCCTTCAACTCCCTTCTCTAGCTTTCCTTTGTTATTTTTTCATCTTCTTACAACTATTTGGGTTCCACGGTTTGGTAGGGGACTAGGTGGTTAAGTGTGTGGATAACATGTTAATGATTATCCTTACCTCTTCATTAGTTTTCATGGTAGAAAACTCTACATCTTGTCTACAACCTCTTCATCCCTACTATATCCTACAATACATTGTTCTCATTTGTTGATTAATATAACTAGATCTGACTCATGCCATTCATGTTTTTCAAATCCATTTTGGACCACACCTCCCCATTGGGAGGATTTCAATCTCCGAAAGAATATCCATGGAGGATATGGAAGTACATCGCCTCCACTTGTCTCTACAAGTACACCCTTACATCAGTCATGAAGGTTGCTTGTTGCTTGCTTGTCTATCCTTGTTTTGTTGATAGAAGATATTTATTTTCTCTCCCTTTATGAGCTTTAACGAGGTAGGCCTTACCGCTTTTAACCAAGTGGTAGTTGTTTTCTCTCCTATAAAAGGCCACATCACTATCCCATAGATATGGGTTGCCAAACATTACTTCTCGTGCATCTAATGGTGCAACTTAACATTCCACATCATCAACATAGTTAGCATTAATGACAAACTTTATTTTATAGATCCAAGTGATTCTCGCAATAGATTTATCTTCCAACCATGCTAGTGAATTTGGATGAACTAAATCATAAGTTTGTATACCAATATCATCAATTAATGCCTTAGAGAACATATTACATTTAGAACCATTGTCAAACAAAGCATTTACCTTTGGTTTCTTCACTTGAACTTTGATTTGGAATAATGTGTTTATGTCTCCACTCACTCTTTGTTGTTGCAATGTGGTGCAAACTATGGCTTCATCCAAATTAGAGGTGCTTTCTACCACTTATTCTTTTGTCATGGTAGTTGCATTATTTTCTCCCCTCTCGGGCTTATACATATTTGGACACAATTTCGAATGAAGTTTCAAGCACTTCTCATATGTGTGCCCATCCACATCACAATGTTTTCAATGTATATTAGGATCCATCCAATTTTCGATTGTGGCTACAATATTCTTGACTTTTATCTTGTTGGTTCCTTCTTTGGCCTTTTACAACTACCCCTTGTTGGAGTCCAACTTAATATGGAGAACCTTCTTGCTCACCTTAACTACACTCCTCACACTAAGAAGTAGATATTACTTTTGGATATGGCCGGATAAACCTCCAAGGTACTTCACCACCACTCCTAACTCTTCCAAAGAGATACCCATCTTGAATTAAAAAATGTACTTTTTCACACCTTGTCCCTATACTTGTTGAATGTACTTCAATTTCATGAGTTGCTCCTCTTTATAGCCTATCAGATAAAATTGTGATCTCAACAAAGCCTTGAAATCCTTCTATTTCATAATCATGGGCTTCTTTCCTATCCTTGGTGCATCCACATAGCTTTCTCACCACAATAGAGTACATTTGGCCATCTTCAAATGGGAAAAATAAATTGCTTGTGCTTCTTGGAGTTTATAAAGGCCAAAATAACTTGCATTTATTTCAATTGGTGATTCAAACCTTCCGCACTAACTTGACCATTAAATATTGGTATTTCATGCTTCACTTCAACTTTGAAAAAAAAATTAGAAGATGAAGAAAATTTGTAGTTTCTATCTAAGTGTCCATGCTTCTCACCTTTGGAATGTTCTAGGACAACCTTGCGTTCTTCATGCTCAAACTCTAATGAGGGTACTTTCTAACCCTTCATTACAAACATCTATGTTACCATCTCTGTTAGTGCAACAATGCTCTGCTCCAAATAAGTCAACATGACTTTTCTATATTTCTTATTTTCCTTTCATGAGGAATATCTATCAGTGTTGTTTTTGTTCTCCTCTGTAGGCCTATACACAATGCTTCTCCATTGTTTTGGTATTCCTTGTGGGTGTTTACCATACAAGTTTCTCCAAGTATTTTGGAACTTGGGATCTGATACTAGATGATCAATAAATGTGGGACTTATGGCCCACACACCTCACTAACACAAATTGTTATTGTGTAATAAAAATACTCTATCTCCTCCAATCATTGTTTACTTTAAATGGGATTTTCCAAGCCTTGATCATTGATATTAAAATAAATTATCCTTTACTATTCTATGCATGATCTACTACAACCAAGTCTTTGAGCAACATTGTCTTCCCACCGATTCCAAATATGGGAGGATTACCCTAGTATAAGTCTAAGATAGAAAACAACAATATGTATTGTTTTGATTTATGGTTCCAATGCAAGCATCTCTCCATTAAGGAACATATTTAAAACAATGCAAGCATCCCCCAATTAAAGAATTGATTGATGAATAAGGATCAATCCAACATAGCAATGGCTCATAGAATTTTTGTGTGAGGGGGGCTTTGCTCCAATCAATAAAAAAGAAATGATGCAAATTCACCACAAACATGAATTTGAACCATAGTTCGCTACTCAAGTATTCACAACAAAATTTTGCAATTCAAAATACCAAGCGATATGGATAATTTCCTATAGATTGCTAATTGTTAAAGTAATGTTCCTATCACCCTCATATATTCCTCATTTTGATGGCATCAAACTCCATGTCTTGTATGTGTCCTATTCATCCCCACTGTATCCTAAAATACACTTCTCTCATTTATTGAATGATCTAACTAGATCTAAGTCATTACATTCATGTTATTTGGATCCATTGCAAATCACAAATCCCCATTAGGATTATTTTGGTCTCCAAAAGTGGATCCATGTAGGATATGGAAGTACATGAGTTGACCATTCCATTAGCCATGAAGGTTGTTTGTTGCTTACTTGTCTGCCCATGTTTTACTAATATAAGAGATATCATTTTTCTCCCTATTTGTGCTTTGACAAGGTAGGCCTTACAACCATTCACCAAGCAACATTTTTTCTCTCTCTTGTAGAGGTTGCATTCCCATCCCGCATATATGGGTTACCAAACATCACTTCACCTACATCTAGCGGTGCATCTTCACATTCTACTTCATCAACATAGTGAGCATTAATGGGAAACTTGACTTTATGACTCTAGGTGATTAGCATAACACATTTCTCTTACAACTATGATAATGAACTTGTCTAAACCAAATTATAAGTTTCTAGATGAAGCTCATCAACTAAAGTCTTATAAATCATATTATATCGAGAACCACTGTCAAATGAAGCATTTACTTTCCAATTATTCACTTGAACATTGATTTGGAATAGTGAATTTTTGTCTTCACTCACCCTTAGTTGTTGTAATGTGGTGCAAACTATGGCTTCATCCATATCAAAACTGCTTTCTACCACTTCTTCTTTTGTCATGATATATGCATTATTTTCTCCTTTCTTGGTCTTATACCTTTTAGATGCAATTTCGGAGGAAGTTTCCAACACTTCTCATCTATGTACCTATTTGCGTCACAATGTTTGCAATATCTATTAGGATCCCTCCCATTTTTAGTCGTGGCTACATTCTTCTTGACTTTTATTTTGTTGGTTCCTTCTTGGAGTCTAGCGCGATATAGAGATCCTTCTTTCTTGCCTCATCTATGCTCTTCACACTAAGGAGGAGACTTTGCCTTCAGATATGGCTAAATAAACCTCCAAGGTAGCTCACAACCACTCTTGACTCTTCCAAAGAGATATCCATCCCAATAGCTTACTTCTTGAATTTAGAAAAGTACTCTTGCACAAATTGTCCCTATTATTGTCAAAGGTACTACCATTTCATGAGCTACTTCTCTTTGTAGCCTATGGGATAAAATTGTGATTTCAACAAACCTTGAAATCTTCCCATTTTGTAATCATGGGTTTCTTTCCTATTCTCAGTGCATCCACATAGCTCTACCAACACAATATAGCATGTTTGGTCATCTTCAAATGGGAAAAATAAATCTATTGTGCTTATTGAACTTGATAAGGACCAAAAGAAACTTCCATTTGTTTCCAATGATTCAAAACTTTAGTGTTAACTTGACCACCAAACATTGATATTTCAAGCTTCACTTCAACTTTGAAAGCGATATCGAAAGATGAAGCAAAAGTGTTGTTTTTACCCCAAGTCTCCAACCTTCTTCTCTTGGAATTTTTCGGGCCTGTTATCCCCATTTTTTGGATAACTAAGGAGATTGTGTCTCGAGGCCCTTGGGTTGAAGATATGGAGTGTCGAGAGACCACATGACCAACAATATCCTTTTGCATAGCTAGAGACCCACGTCACCACCACAGTGACCCAACACTTGGTCATCATCCACACTAGCTTGCCACCACAGGTCACTTGGGTCTTTCTCTATGTTGTACAAGTCAGGTATGATAGTGGGTATCATTTTAATATTTGAGGCATTCTATCTTATGTATCAAAGGTTATTTTTTATTATGAGACATTTTCTTTGGAGATTAAGCCTTTTATCTTGTTTAAATGTTAGTGGTTGGATTGGGGCACTCAAGTAGATGGGCACCCTTAGGATGGGGTGTTTTAGGGAGCTTCATTTAATGAGTCATCATGCGACTCTTGACCACACTTACCAATTTCCATGATTATTTCCCCTCATGACATCATCTATTGGGATTTTGGGGTAGACTAACCCTAGAAGCGACCATTCCTCATTTCATGGGAAGAAGGGGATGAAGGCCCAAAGGGTAGTTAGCTAGAAAAAGATAAAAGTCTAGTGAAAGAACCTTCCATATGCTTTGCCCAGGGGATCCCGAGAAAGCAATGAAAAGCTTCTCCACGACAAAATAAGGACCCCGTGAAAAGAATAAATAAAAACTCTTAAAGGATCAGTTGAGGATAGGGGGTCTCATCACCAGCCAACCTATCACGTCCATGGGTATCTAACAGTATAACATTACCATTTCTAACCATCACACCAGAGTAATGGCTCTCAATTACATGGTTGAGGGAAAGGGGATCTCATCACGAGCCAACCTTCTCATTTTCATGAAAGTACTTATGGGTGACACTATCGATATATGGTCACCATGCACGGGAAATGCCCTCCAATTCACCCTATGCTATTTTGAAACAAAATACAAAGAAAGAAAGATAAAAGGCAATTGATGGGCTTGGAAAAAAATCATTATGGACGAAGGTGTGGCACACCCTCCACAAAGGCACCCATAAATGAGATACTAGGACCCTTGCATATCATGAAACCCATGCCCATTGAGTACTTCCCCCATCCATTCCATTTCATTCACAAGACTCGGATAGGGTTGTTCCTAGACTCAGTGTCTTTGATCCATTGAAAAGAAGTATTATGCCAACCCTCCCACAACCAAACTTGGAAAAACGTCTAATTTCTTAAGCACATGTTTGTATGATGTAGTCCTAGTATACATGATTTAATGTCTTTTTTATTGAATCGATGCACTCATCATGATGCTTTGACTTGAGATCCTTGGAGGGTGTATCCATTTGTCTTGCAGGTACAAGTTGGTGGCCAGTTTTGGAAGAACAAACCTAGCTTGGGCTTCCATTAGGGCAAGCAGCCCACAGGATGGATGGCATAGTCCCACATGCCAGATAACAGAAAGATGCTTTCAAAGGCCTAGGAGATAGTTGGATACACATAGTCCACCCTTTGTATGCCAAACGACTTGCCCAGAAGGGGAAAAACCTCACTCCCTAGGACTTGACATCACATTTGAGGGGCATATGGTGGTTGATGATGAATCAGATCATGACGCATGGAATTTTGAGGTGGAGAGGATCCAAATGATTTCCACATGGCATTTTGACATGGAGAGGCTCTGGATGATTTCCACATGGCCTTTGGAGGCCCTACTTTGCAACCCACCTCCAACAACTTGCTCAATTTTCCAAAAATGTCCTCCTTCAAGGGATGACATCACCTTTGCTTTAGGGTTTTATTTGTGCAAAAGTGAAATTAAAGATAATTTTTAAATATTATCTTTGTAAAGGGGAAAGATTAGGTCTGTTGACCCCTAATCTTGTGTTTTCCCTAATATTATGTGCACAAACTATGTTAGCTACATTTTGTATAAATAGAGATCATAAGATCTCATTTTGATAACATAACTCTCCATTATGAGAGGCTCTTGGACTGGAATTTTTGTTATATTTGGCTAGTTCTTTATCTTGTATTTAATGCTTGAAGGTGCCATGTATTTCATTGTATTATCATGTGTACAAGTTAAAGGTTCTATTTGCTTGAGCCAAGTAGGGATTATAAGGGCATACACCCCTACTTGTGTTTCCACCATTTTATTGCTAAGTGAATACTGCTTCATAAGAGTTTACTAAGAGGAGTATAAATGCATACACCCTCCTAGTTAAAACCCTAGCTAAGAGAAGATTCCCTTGGGGAGTAAAAGGGTTTACACCCCCAAGGAAGTAGCATATATAGCTTCTTCATATTCTTTTGACTCTATTGACCCTTTCTTAAAGGCACTAATCATTTACTTATTGCATGGGAGAAATAAATTGTTGCCTTGGTAAATAACATAGTTACCAACTTAACGAGAACTGTGACCTCAAAACGAGAACTCTAGCCCTTAAAACCCATATTTTTGCGTAAAAAACATGAAAATCAACCTCCAAATCAAAAAGTGGTCAAAATTACAACATTTTTCGAACATGGCCTTCGAAACTCAAAGAGTAGCTCAGAAAAACCTTAAAATCAACACATAAATCAAAAAGTGATGCTACATAAAAAAAAAAATGTTTTTTCCTAAACTTGAAAATCATAGCTACTTACGACCTAATTGAAATTGTGATATTGACAACAAAACCCTATGTAAATAAACAACCCAAAATTGGACTTCAAATGGTCCCTTGAAAATTTATTTACAAATTTTATTTTTTATTTTTTTAATTTACATTAAAAAACAAATAAATAGAAAGAATATAATCTTCACAAATAAATATTTTTTTTAAATGACCAAAAAACACATTTAAAAAAAATATATTACAAATCCAATTAAAAAAAGATTAAAAAACAATGTGAAAAAGAAAAATAACTAAAAATAAACAAAAAATAAAATAAAATTTTCCTCCAAAAACAATAATTTAAAAAATAATTATATATATATATATATATATATATATATATATATATATATATATATATATATATATATATATA
>ML778682.1:644846-678035 GCA_009831015.1 Picea engelmannii
ATATATATATATTACAAAAGAATCATTAAAAAAACCTTTAAAATGTAATTTAAAAAAAATAAAAAATAAAACTAAAAATATCTTAAAAAGGCAAAAACAAATAACAAAATTTAACAAAAAATATATATATATATATAATAAATAATATTAAAAAATCTTGAACTAAAACTTTAAAATTAAAATAAAAGACAAAAGTTTCAAAAATGTATATTTTAAAAACAATATTTAAATGAAAACAAAACAATTTTAATAAAATCAATAACCAAATAATAAAAAGAAAATTTTAAAACCAATTTTAAAATAAACTTCTAATTATATTTAAAAAATAAAAAATTAAAAGCAATTTTTAATTGAAACTAAAGTGAAAAAATAGAAAAAGTAAATATAAACAAATTTAATAACATTTAAAAAAAAAAATACAATTTTGCAATTGAAATAACATAAAATTTTCATTAAAATTAAAACAAAAAAAAAATTACAAACCTACATATTATTGGGGTGTCGTGGGGGGCAATTCCCGGCATCACCCCAGCCCCCAAGGGCTAAGCCTTGGTCCCACGGGGCCAAGTCTTAGCTCGTGGGGGCTGGGGTGATGTCGAGCATCACCCCAGTCCCTAGGGGCTAAGCATTGGTCCCACAGGGCCAAGGCTTAGCCCGTGGGGGCTGGGGTGATGTCGGGTATCACTCCAGCCCCCATGGACTAAACCCTGTCTCAAGGGGCTGGGGCAATTCCCGACATCACCCCAGCCCCCATGGGCTAAGCCTTGGCCCCGTGGGACCAGGGCTTAGCCACTGGGGGCTGGGGTGATGCCCGAAATCACCCCCCACGACACCCACGATGCCCATGTTGGCTGAGCACCGTGGGTGTCGTGGGGGTGTTGTCGGGCATCAACCCAGCCCATGGGGGTTGGAGTGATTCTGGGCATCGCCCCAGCCCCCAGGGGCTAAGCCTCAGCCCCGTGGGACCAGGGTTTGGCCCTTATGGGCTAAGGCTAAACCCTGGTCCCACGGGGCTGAGGCTTAGCCCCTGGGGGCTGGGGCGATGCCCAACATCACCCCCCATGGTCTCCCATCACCATGCATATGTTTTTTTTAATTTGCTTGTTTTTTCATAAAATTTTACATATTTTTAAGTTTTTTAATAATTTCATTTTTTTTTKGTAATTTTATGTTTTTTTAAGTTTTATTTTTTATTTTTTTCTAATTTTGTATTAAATTTTGTAGTTTAAGTGTGTTAATTTGTTTTTTTTAATATATATTCTTAATTTTTCTTTGTGTTTTTTAAACTAAGTTTTTAGGCCATAAATTTAGTTTTTCACCCTTTTTTTGTTTTTATTCTAGATTTAACTTAGTTTATATATTTGTTTTGTTTTTTGGTTTTTTGTTTCCTCTTTAGTTTTTTAAGTTTCTCTTTGATCTTTTTTATTATATAAATTTGTTTTTTTATTTTATTTTATTTTTTTATAATTTTGGTTTTTTTATTTTTCTTAGTTTTTAATTAAAAAAAAAAGAAAATGAATTATATTTTTTTGTTAAATATTAAAAAATTGTGTTATTTAATTACAATTTTTTTCAATGTATTGAAGTAAAGGTAAACAATGTGTTAAGAATGGTGTTTTCCACTATATTTTAAAAGTATGGAACAATAAATTAATTAAGAAGACACAATTATATGAAAAATCGTAACTTAAAAAAAGTAAATGGTAAAAAATATTTTTAAGATTGAAAGAAGCATGGAAAAATGACTAAAAACACCATTGAATAAAAAAAAGTAAAAAATAAAAATTGAAAAAAATGAAAATAGATGAAAACTAAGCATTTAAAAAAAAATTGTGTAAACATTGTGGATTGAAAAATTTAAAATATCGAAAAACCACCTAAAAAGGGAGAGGGGGTGCTACCGGTAGCACCGTTTTTAAAAACGGGGTAAAAAATTGGACCCCCAAAAAAACGAGAACTCTGTAGAGTTCTCGTTAAGTTGGTAACTATGTTAAATGTACAAATTTCAAGTTTTGAAGTTATCTCTTTTGGATAATGATATTGATGCCTTGGGGATTCTTCCTCCCTCGGGGCATCCTCTTTCTCCCACAAATTCTTATTTATGTAGTAAAACTAACCTACAACCATTATTGTAGCTTTAAACTCTAACCCTAACCGCTAATATCTCACAAACTAACCCTAGACTAACCCTGTAACTTTGTTAGTTTAACCTATTAAACTAGGTGGATCTATTGGGATAGATTTGGGCACTTTTTGATGGTCAGATTTTTTGTTGTACTTAATTGAATGCTACAGCCATAAGGCTGATATAATGTTGCAGAAATTTACTTTTATGACAACCATCTTTATTCAGTCTTGAAGTGTTATTTCCAGTCCACATTGGTTACTAGTTTTATTGTTGACTTTGCTAGCTAGTATAGACATTTTACTTGTTGATTTGGATGTAATATATTGTTCATTGACTAACTTGTATGTTGTTGTATTTTAGGGACAACAAGATTAACTTGTTGATCCATTACTATACTTCTTTGGAAAAGTGTCTTTTCTTGTGTCTCGGGCAGGTACAGGTGCACCAACAACTATCTCTTTACTCGGTATCCATTTACCTCTCTTCAATTACCATTTTCAACCAATCTTTTCTTCCATCGCTTGACCTTCCAGGGGACTTCTCCTTACACTTCCCGTCATCCTTCTCTTTCCCCCTAGGGTCACCAAGATCACCTCCCTAAAGTGACCTAGTCACCCTTGAAGTGCGAGACCTACATCGAGGTGACATTGGGTGTAGGATTCCCAAGTTGTAGCACTTGCTTTGTGGTTGGGTCAGGCTTTGCCCAACCTATAACTTGTGCTATAACATTTTGGCGTTGTTGTCGAAGAGGATTTTGAATCCTCTTCGTTCCCTAAACGACACTTTTGGCAAGTCTCTTTCCCAAATCCTTCACCCTGAGCTTGCCTGGCGACTCCACTCTGAGAACCTACCCATTTTCCTTTGACAAACCTTCTTCAAAGTTTGTTTGGTGACTCCACCTTCCCAAACCCACCTTTCCATTACTACCTTTCCCCTGCTTGCCCTTTTCGTCCTTCGATAAGCCTTGCTCTCCCCTGGAAACTCCTTTGAGGTGTCCTTCTAGTCGATGGGACTATGGCACCATGGAATCAACCAAAACCTCTCCATTTCTCATGGAAGGAAATTTTGCAGATGGAAAGGGAAAGTGTTGTTAATAAATCCATTAAAGAGCCGATGAACCAAGTAAAAGAGTTATTGCATGAATCTGTCGAAGACCAAGCCCTCACAGATGAAGATGTTCTTAAAGAACATGTTTATGAATAAATATTCCAAGAAGATCATGATGAAGCTTATCACGTTAAAGATTTTGAGGAGACATTTAATGAAGATGAATTCCTTTCACTTAATGACCTAGATGAATACATCCAAGTCGTTAATCCTCCTACACATCAAGAGGAGAACACTATGAGTTATGACCCTTTCGAGGATCTTGATGACAACCTATTCCATGATCCTAGAAGTGAAGGAGTACTAGAAGAGACCTTGGATACAGTTGGTTATCATATCGCCACTTTCATACAAACTGGATAATCTAGATGGGATATGAGCCTTTTCACCTTTGACAGAGATCCCACCTACGATGTTGAGGGCAGTCCTCAAACAAAGGATTGGTCTCCATGCATATCTAACTCAGATGTTTTTGATGGTGATGGTGGTATGATCACATATTTGTTCGATCCATTTGAATATGACTTGTCAGCACATCTTCAAGGTGATTTCTAGTCATCTCTTGAGAGTTTTGATGCATATCCTTTCAAGGATGCATATTTGTTCTATGAGGATTTCCATCCATCTTCGCCCTTGATTTTGGACGAGTACCAAGACATATCCATCATGGGGAAGTCAAAGGTTCACTCTACGAAGATAAAGTATTTCCAGCTTGGAGATTCTCACAAGGATTCACAAATGAAGAGGCATTGATTTTCTTCTTCTAGATCTAAACCCATCCCGTACCTCATTTCTTCCCCTTGGGTGAAGCATGGGGTCTTCTTGAGATTTCTCACGTCTTCTCAGTCTTTAGGGAGCAATGATTGTGTTGATGAGGATGGAGATGAGCCATCATATACATATGACAGTCCACTCCAGAGATGGATAGATCATGTGTGTGGTTATGCTTGTAGGCAGGAGTTCCAAGACGATCGAGATTGTGGTTTCTCTTTTCAGTAGGATTTCCTCCCTCCCACCCATCTCCATGAATTTTATTTCATGATTGATTATATGTATGTTTATGCTCACGATTAATATGTGTTGCACTTATCTTTGGTGTTTCACATGATTAAGCACAGGGGGAAATGTCTTCGTCCGTTGATCAGGTGGTTGCATTGGTTGTACGACTTCACCTGACACCTTCGGGACTTGATCTTCAGGGTCCCAGGACCCCAAGTAAGTAGGTAAGTCATTTTGATTCCCTGCATTTGCATCTTGATTGCTCATATTAGTTTAAATGCATTTCATTTTCATTTTTCTCTACTTGCATATTGATTTCATGCTTAGCTTAGAAATCTTTGAAAAAATTTCAATTTTTTTCTTTTCTAGATTAGTTTTCATTTTGGATTTATATATATATATATATATGAAGGGTGATAGCACCACCCTAGATGCTCTATTCCCTTTGTTTGATTTTTGGCAAGCACAAGTCTACCAGAAGATGTTGTGGTTCTCATGCACTCTACGACGAGCACATGTCCCCAAGTAGGAGCCAGATGTTATCCCCATTTTGTGAATAATAAGGAGATTATGTCTCGAGGCCCTCAAGTTGCATATATGGAGTGCCAAGAGACCACATGACCAACAATATCCTTTTTCACATCTAGAGACCTGTGTCGCCACCATAGTGACCCAACACTTGGTCATCATCCACACTAGCTTACCACCACAGGTCACTTGGGTCTTTCTCTATGCGGCACAAGTCAGGTATGATGGTGGGTATCATTTTAATATTTGAGGCATTCTAGCTTGTGTATCAGAGTTTATTTTTTATTATGAGACATTTGCTTTTTACCTTGTTTAAATGTCGGTGGCTTGGGGCACTCAAGTAGATGGTCACCCTTAGGATGGGGTGTTTCTAGGAGCTTCCTTTAATGAGTCATCATGCCACTCCCGACCATACTTACCACTTTCCATCATTATTTCCCCTCATGACATCATCTCTTGGGATTTTGGGGTAGACTAACCATAGAAGGGACCATTTCTCATTTCATGGGAAGAAGGGGCTAAAGGCCTAGAGGGTAGTTAGCTGGAAAATGATAAAACTCTAATGAAAGAACCTTCGATATGCTTCACCCAGGGGATCCCAAGAAAGCAATGAAAAGATTCTTCACAACAAAATAAGGACCCCATGAAAAGAATAAATAAAAAAGCTTAAAGGATCAGTTGAGGATAGGGGGTCTCATCACGAGCCAACCTATCACATCCATGGGTATCTAACAATATGACATTACCATTTATTGCATTCACACCAGGGTAATGGCTCTCAATTGCATGGTTGAGGCAAAGGGGGTCTCATCACGAGACAACCTTCTCATTTTCGTGAAAGTACATGTGGGTGACACTCTTGATATCTGGTCACCATGCCAGGGAAATGGCCTCCAACTCACCCTATGTTATTTTGAAAAAAAATACAAAGAAAGAAATATAAAAGGAAATTCATGGGCTTGGAAAAAATGCATTATAGACAAACGTGCGACACACCCTCCACAAAGGCACCCATAAATGAGATACTATCGACCCCATTCTCATTGAGTACTTCCCCTTGTATGGTTGATGGAGAAGGTACGCTAGCCTTAGAAGGCTTTATTCATTGCTTTTTTGGTGGTTCGTCTAGCTTTTATTGCCTTTAATGCTTGAAGGTGCCATTTATTTCATCGTATTATCATTTGTACAAGTTAAAAGTTCTATTTTCTTGAGCCTAGTAGGGAGTATAAGGGAATACACCCCTACTTGTGTTTCCATCATATTATTGCTAAGGGAATATTGCTTCATAAGGGTTTTCTAAGAGGAGTATAAATGCATACACCCTCCTAGTTAAAACCCTAGCTAAGAGAAGCTTGCCTTGGGGAGTAAAAGGGTTTACACCACCAAGAAAGTATGCTATCTAGATTCTTCACATTCTCTTGATTGGATTGACCCATTCTTAAAGGCACTAGTCATTTACTCACTGCATGGGAGAAATAAATTGTTGTCTTGGTAAACGTACAAATTTCAAGTTTTGAAGTTGTATCTTTTGGATAATGATCTTGATGCCTTGGGGATTATTCCTCCCTCAAGGCATCCTCTTTCTCCCACAAATTCTTATTTCTGTAGTAAAACTAACCTACAGCCATTAGGGCTTCTTTAAACTCTAACCCTGACCACTAATATCTCACAAACTAACCCTAGACTAACCCTGTAACTTTGCTAGTATAACCTATTAACCTAGGTGCATCTATTGGGATAGCTTTGGGAAATTTTGGATGGTCATATTTTTTGTTGTACTTCATTGAATGCTACAGCCATAAGGCTGATATAATTCTGCAGAAATTTACTTTTATGACAACCATCTTTATTCAGTCTTGAAGTGTTATTTTCGATCCACATTGGTTACTAGTTTTATTGTTGACATTGCTAGCTAGTATAGACATTTTACTTGCTCATTTGGATGTAATCTATTGTTCATTTACTAACTTGTATGATGTTGTATTTTATGGACAAAAAGATTAAATTGTTGATCCATTACTATACTTGGTTTGAAAAGAGTCTTTTCATGTGTTTCAGGCAGGTACAGGTGCATCGACAACTATCTCTTTACTCGGTATCCATTTACCTCTCTTCACTTACCTTTTTCAACCAATAATTTCTTCCATCGCTTGACCTTCCAAGGGACTTCTCCTTACACTTCCCTTCATCCTTCTCTTTCCCCCCAGGGTCACTGGGATCACCTCCCTAGAGTGACCTAGTCACCCTTGAAGTGCGAGACCTACATCGAGGTGACATTGGGTGTAGGATTCCCAAGTTGTAGCATTTGCTTTGTGGGTGGCTCGATATTTTCCCAACCTACAACTTGCACTATAACAGGGCCAACTTTATGGTCTCCGTGTTTAGTATTTGTTGAGGATGCTTCCTTACACTTCATTACCAGCAATTGTGTCACCATCTTTGCTAGTGCAACAATGCTCTACTACAATGAAGTAAACTTGATTTTGGGATCTTCCTTGATATGCTCTTCATGAGGAATACTTGCCATTGTTGTTGTTTTTCTCGTCTCCAAGCCTGACAATGATGCTCGTTCATTTTTTTAGTGTTCACTATGGGTGTTTACCATACAGGTCTCTCCAAGTATTTTCAAACTTGGGATTTGATACTAGATTGTCTATAAACATGGGACTCATGGCCCACCTACCTCACCAACACAAATTCCTACCACAAAATAAAAATACTTTGTCTCTTCTAATCATTGTTCACTATAAACAGGCTTCACCATGCCTTAATCACTAATATTAAAAAAAACACATTATCCATTACCATTTTGTGCATGATTTGCTACAACCAAGTCTTTAAGCAACACTTTCTTCCCACTAATTCCAATTATGGGAGGAATACCCTTCTACAAGCTTGAAATAAAAAATAATAATTTGTATTATGTTGATTTATGGTTCCAATGCAAACATATCCCAACAAAGGAATCAATTTCAAACAATGAAAACATATTCCAACAAAGGAATCGATTTCAAACAATGCAAACATATCCCAACAAAGGAATTGACTTCAAACAATGTAAGCATCTCCCTATCAAAGAATGAATTGATGCATAGGGATCAAGCCAACATAGCAATGGTGTCAATTTTCACATGCAACTCTATGTGACTAATTTCAGATCTGAAAATTGCTTCTTGGTGATATAACAATAAACCCTAGCTATTATTACTGAAGAATTTTGCACTGAAATTATATTGACTGAAAATGTATGCAGCGGAAACAACAAGATCAAAGATGAATCATCAATACACATGAGACACAAATCTTATGTTATGTAACCTTGTCAATTTTAGAAATTCTGAGGGCAAAACCAACCCTCCTAGCCAATACAATTTCACCAAAATATGAGGACAACCTTATCCTCCAATAACAAAAAATCAGAAAACCAAACCTCAACAAGTCCCTTGAAATTTCCTCTACTCACAAATCTGTTGCAGACCACCTGTCTAACATGTTGATGTCAGTTGTGCTACTGTTGATGTCAGCTTGTACGGACCTGCTCCTTCCAAAAAATGATATAAAAATTTACGCAATTCACCTTACTGCAACCCACATACATACACGATTGTGCCCACTACAACCCGCGTACATACGTGACTGTGCCCACTGCGACCTGTGTACATATGCAACCGTGCTCACTGTAACCCACGTACATAGGTGATTGTGCCCTCTGTGACCTGCGTACATGTACGAAAAATTGTACAAACACTTCTGTACGATTCACTCCACTCATACAGTTTCCTCCTAGGCCATATTTTCCAAAGTTACATACATTCCCTTGCTGGAATCACCAAGATCCTTGGCACAAGTGCAGACTCACTTATGCCAACTCCATCATGTCTCCACACACTCTACACAACATGAAATGTCACAATGACCTCTCTCCTTTATATACAAGTCTTAGAGGCCAACCTAGAATCCCCTCCACAAGTCAACATCAAATTAGGCTTTATATGTGCGTGTGAAGCCCCAACACAAACCCACAAAGCCTATCACCAAGCCCATGAAGCCCCAACTTCATCCCAAGGGGGTTTTCACCAAACCAAAAGTTTGAAGTGGTGACCATGATGATTCCCACCTGCCCAACACTTAGGGAAATGTGAGAATACTTGCTCGAAGCTACAAAAATTAACACTCCCTCTTAGCGAGGGAGGTATTCTCACCAGACTCCATAATCACCTAGAAATAACTCTCTCTCACACACAGAAGTGACTATGTCTCCTCTACCAAAACTGCACTCCAATCCATCTGATCGGTTGCTATCGGTGTCATCAAATCAAATCCTTTTCTCCAGTCCTCCTGACTAGCCACATCCTCGGTCACTGAAACAAATCTTGTTGTCCAATCTGCCTCATTGGATGCTCTCTCTGTGGCTGAAGTAAATTCTACTCCCCAGTCTTCCTGACCATCTTATTTCTTTGTCACTGTAGCAAAACCTGATGAAATAAATGGATCCTCAATGGAAGGCACATAGCTCCTAGAAGCCTCATGCCTTTGACCTCCTATCTGGCCTCCTCTAAAGTCATACTCCCTATAAGTCTCTTGACTCCCTCTGAGTCCACACAACCTCTGAAGCTACCTGCTCCCTATCCACTATCCTCTACACAGTCCCAGGAGGTTGCTCCTCTCCACTGGATCCCAAGGGTTGACTCCCTCCAAGCTGACAGTACTGGTTGGGCTACCTGCCTCATCACTGGTGGAGCTACCTACTCCTTCTCATCTGTCTCTTTTCTCTTGTTGACCATAACACACATAGGTTGGCCCCTCACCCTATATAGGATGCCCTCTCTAACTCCAAGAATCACAATTGATCTGAAGCTAGATCATCTGGGCACAAACAACATCTATCCATCCATATCATCCCTGGACATCAATAGAGTCTCCTCCTAGATACAATCATTCCAAATGATAAAAACATCTCTCATGCACAGATCCCCTGCACCAAAGGTTCCCAAGACCTGGGAAGACCTCGCATTTACCAACTCAACATCCAATAACACATGTCCATCCTAGAATAACACTACATAGCCTTACTCCTCAATCATTGAGGCTGAGAACATACTCCTGGAACCCATAGCACATTTGTCACTCACAACACATCCCTCGACTTCATCCAGAATACCACTACTCTAGATCTCTGTACTACCTGCCTTATCCTCATACAAAGATCATCGTACATACCCGAGTCAAACACTGTGAATCTCACGAACAAATCATGTGCCCCTATCATGTGTCGGTGGCTCTCACTGCATAAGAACCATTCAATCCTGCAGGGCAATCATCATGCTTCCCTAAGTCACGTCCATCCAATGAACTTCTACCCAAGTCCATCATCCAAGTCACTAAAAAACTCTATGTGTCTACACACGCTACAACTGATCTCGTGTCCTCGTCTGAAATAGTCTCAAGCTGTGGTTGGACACTTAGTCTAGTCCTCTCTAGACCTCTGCAACTCATCTCTACAAGTGTCCTCATTCTCCTAGATCAAATACCTCATACATCATCATACCTCGAAAATGTACAACTCTCTATCTTGATGAAGACTCTATCTCATCAAACTGCCATCCACACGAAGCTATCTCATCCATGTCAAAGCACCCAAGATGCACCTATCGCAACTCAATATGACAAGTCACTAGAATTCCATCCCCAGAGTTGGAAACATGCCACACAACATACTGCTGCGAAACAAGCTCCCCGCCAATCCACCAAAACTCCCAACCTGCCACACCACCAAGTTGCAATAGCCCACAACTCCTCACATGAACGGTCTGCTCTATATGTCAAACCAGAGACCATCTAACTTGTTGCTACCTGCAACAATCATGGTAGCTCCCTCTTAGAGTTGTCACTTGTGACCTGCCCAGAACAAGAACAACACTATTCTAGTGTTGTATCCCAAAATGTGTCTCAAGATGATCCCCTTATCTTTGGATACGAAGCTCTGATACCATGTCAATTTTCACATGCAACTCTATGTGACTAATTTCAAATCTGAACAATTTACACTGAAATTATTGACTAAAACTATATGTAGTGGAAACAACAAGATCAAAGATGGGTCATCAATACACATGAGATACAAATTTTCTATTCTATAACCTTGTCAATTTAAAAAATTATGAGGGAAAAACTAGCCCTCCTAGCCAATACAATTTCACCAAAATCTGAGCACAACCTTGTCCTTCAAAACCAAAAAATCAGAAAACCAAACTTCATCAAATCCATGGAAATTTCCTCTCCCCACAAATCTGCTACAGACCACCTGTACAACCTGTTGATGTCATATGTATTATTGTTGACATAAGCTTATACGGACCTGCTCCTGCCCATAAACTTTGTACGAATGTACGTGATTCACCTTACTGCAACATGCGTACATATGTGATGTTCCCACTGCAACCCACGTACATACATGATTGTTCCCATTGCGACCCATATACATATGCGACTGTGCTCACAACAACCCGTGTACATACATGATTGTGCCCACTGTGACTTGCATACATGTACAAAAACCTATACGGACACTTCATACGATTCGCTCCACTCGTACAGTTTCTTCCTAGGCCATATTTTCCAGAGTTACAGACATTCCCTTGTTGAAATCACCAAGCTCCTTGACACAAGTGCAGACTCACTTATTCCAACTCCATCATGTCTCCACACACTCTACGCAACATGAAATGTCACAATGACCTCTCACCTTTATATACAAATCTTAGGGGTCAACCTAGAATCCCTCCACAAGTCAACACCAAATTAGGCTTTCTATGTGGGTGTGAAGCCCCAACACAAACCCACAGAGGGAATCCCCAACTTCATCCCAAGGGGGTTTTCACCAAACTGAAAGTGTGAAGTGGTTTCAATAATGATTCCCACGTGCCCAACACCTAGGGTCATGTGATAATACTTTCCCGAAGCTACAAAAATCAACACCCCCTCTTAGTGAGGGAGGTATTCTCACCACACTCCACAATCACCTGGAAATAGCTCTATCTCCCACACTGGAAGTGACTTTGTCTCCTCTACCACAGCTGCACTCCAATCCACCTGATTGGTTTCTCTCTGTGTCATCAAATCAAATCCTACTCTCTAGTCCTCCTGACTAGTTGCATCCTTGGTCACTGAAGCAAATCCCGGTGTCCAATCTGCCTCATTGCATACTCCCTCTGTGGCTGAAGCAAATCCTACTCCTTAGTCTTCATGATTGTTTACTTTCTTTTTCATTGTAGCAAAACCCACCGAAACAAATGGATCCTCCATGTAGGGCACATAGCTCCTAGAAGCCTCTTGCCTCTGAACCTCTTGTTTGGCCTCCTCTAAAGTCAGACTCCCTCTCAAGTCGGACTCCCTCTTAGTCTCCTAGATCCCTCTGAGTCCACACAACCTCCAGAGCTACCTACTCCCTATCCAGTATCTTCTACATAGTCCCAGGAGGTTACTCCTCTCCACTGGATCCCGAGGGATGACTCCCTCTGAACACTGGCTCCCTCTGAGCTAACAGTACTGGTGGGGCTACCTGCCTCAACATTGGTGGAGATACATGCTCCTCCTCATCTGTCTCTCTACTCCTATTGACCATAACATGCATAGGATGGCCCCTCGACCTATATAGGTTGCCCTCTCTAACTCTAAGAATCATCGTTGATCTTAAGCTAGATCGTCTGGGCACAAAGAACATCTATCCATCCATATCATCCTTGGACATCAACTAAGTCTCCTCCTGGATATAATCAGTCCAAACCGTAAAAACATCTCTCGTGTAGAGATCCCTTGCAGAAAAGGTTCCCAAGACCTGGGAAGACCTCTCATTTTCCAACTCAACATCCAATAACACATGTCCATCCTAGAATAACACTACATAGCCCTACTCCTCAATCATTGAGGTTGAGAACATACTCATGGCACCCATATCACATTTGCCATTCCCATCACATCCCCTGACTTCATCCAGAATACCACTGCTCTAGATCCCTGTACTACCTACCTGGTCCTCATACCAAGCTCATCATACATACCTGAGTCAGACACTGTGAATATCACAAACAAATCATATGCCCCTGTCAAGTGTCGGTGGCTCTCAATGCATAAGAACCATGCAATCCTACAAGGAAAGCATCTTGAATCCCTAATTCATGTCCATCCAATGAAATTCTACCCAAGTCTATCATCCAAGTCACTAAAAAACTCTTTCTGTCTACACTCACTAAAACTAATCCATGTCCTCATTTGAAATAGTCCCAGGCTGCGGTTGGACACTCAGTCTAGTCCACTCTAGACCTCTGCAACTCATCTCTCCAAGTGTCCTCATCCTTCTGGATCAAATACCTCATACATCGTCATACCTCGACAATTACAACTCTCTAGCCTAATGAAGACTCTATCTCATCAAACTACCATCCACACAAAGTTATCTCATCTATGTCAAAGCACCCAAGATGCACCCAAGATGCACCCATCAAAAATCACTATTACAAGTCCCTGGAAGTCCATCCCTGGAGTTGGCAACCCGCCACATAAAATACTGTTGCGAAATGAGCTCCTCACCAATCCACCAAAACTCCCAACCTGCCACACTACCAAGCTACAATATTCCACAACCCCTTATATGAATGGTCTACTCCATGTCTCAAACCAGAGACCATCTAACCTACTGCTACTTGCAACAATAATTTTAGCTCCCTCTTAGAGCTGTCACTTATGACCTTCCTAGAACAAGAACAACACTCTTCCAATGTTGTATCCCAAAATGTGTCAAAAGATGATCCCCTTATCTTTAGATCCCAAGCTCTAATACCATGTTAATTTTCATATGCAACACTATGTGACTAATTTCAAATCTAAAATTGCTTCCTAGTGATCTAACAATAAACCCTAGCTATTATCACTAAACAATTTTACACTAAAATTACTGGCTAAAAATATATGCAGCGAAAACAGTAAGATCATAGATGGGTCATCAATACACATGAGACACAAATTTTCTATTATATAACATTGTCAAATTTTAGAAATTCTGAGGGAAAAACTAGCCCTCCTAGCCAATACAATTTCACCAAAATCTGAGGACAACCTTGTCCTCCAATAACAAAAAATCAAACCTCAACAAATCCATGGAAATTTCCTCTCCCCATAAAACTGCTACAGACCACCTGTATTGTTGTTGACGTAAGATTGTACGGACCTTCTCCTGCCCAGAAACCCTGTATGAATGTATGTGATCCACCTTACTGCAACCCACACACATACGTGATTGTTCCCACTGCAACCCACGTACATACATGACTCTGCTCATTGTGACCTGCATACATACTCGATTGTGCTCACTACAACCCATGTACATACAACACTCTGCCCACTATGACCTGCGTACATGTACGAAAAATTGTACGAACACTTCCGTACTTTTTACTCCAATCGTAAATTTCTTCCTAGGACATATTTTCCAGAGTTACAAACATTTCGTTGCTAAAATCACCAAGCTCCTTGGCACAAGTGCAAACTCACTTATGCCAACTCCACCATGTCTCCATACACTCTACACAACAGGAAATGTCATAATGACCTCTCTCCTTTATATACAAATCTTAGGGGTCAACCTAGAAGCTCCTCCACCAGTCAACATCAAATTAGGCTTTCTATGTGGGTGTGAAGCCCCAACACAAACCCATAGAGCCCATCACCAAGCCCATGAAGTCTCAGCTTCATCCCAAGGGGGTTTTCACCAAACTGAAAGTTTGATGTGGTGCCCACAATGATTCCCACATGCCCAACACCTAGGTCCATGTGATAATACCTGCATAAAGTTATAAAAATAAAAAAAATGGCTCATAGAATCATTATGTGCATGGGGCTCTGCTCCAATCAATAATATAAATTATGTACATCATCACAAACACAAATTCAAACAATAGTTCATTGCACAAGTATTCACAACACAATTACACAAATTGAAATACTAAGCAATATGGATCTTTTTTTGTAGACTGCTAACTATTAAAGCAACACATTGTGGGTTGAAGTTATCCCATTCACATTTATGAAAGGAAGTCCAAGCAATACCTAATGACCAAACTATATAAGGAAAAGTGTGGTGGCCATTTTCCAACTAACATCTTAGAAATTAAATGTCGTGCAAATTAATTGGGTTGTTATGTGTGTGTGGGCTTTAATCACTGAATGAAACATGTGCGATAGTTTCAAGCCAACATAAAATTACAAACTCATATTTCCACTCTTCTATTTCTCAATAAAACCATGGCATAGACACCAAATAAAAAGAAAACATAAAATAACAAACTCATATTGGAACTCTTCTATTTCTTAATAAAACCATGAAATAAACACCAAATGATCCAGGAGGATCTCAGTGGCCACCCACCTTTTCCAATAGGCTCAAAACAAATTTTTGGCAACTTACTATTTTTAGCAGTTTTTCGGTTCATAAACTTCCAGGACCATTTTGAGGGCCTAAACGTCGCGTTTCCGCGATCGGGCACCTTGATGTTGTCCAAAAAGTTTGATTGAGCCCCTTAAATGAAGCTCCTCGTCAATACCTTTCCAACGATCTATTGTGCATCCTAAACAAATATCATATGCAAAAGTTACGACCCCGAGAAATTGATGTACTAACTTACCCCAACAGGGCCCACGTGACTTTTGACACTTCATCTCCTAGGGTCAAGTTTTTGGATGTCTAGGGTTTTGGCATTCATGTTTATTGTAAAAAGGCCTTCAGAGCCTCATTGTACTCATCTTCTTGCGAATGAGCGTAGTTGTCACATCTCTTCTCAGAGATAAGCTGCCACCATTTTAGCAAGCTTGTTTTCGGTCTGCATTTTACTTTTTTTAGCATATTTCTTATTTTATAGAACTCAAGTTTTATTGTATCTTTGTTATTGTTTACTGCGTCTCTGTGTTAATATTATAAATATGTGGTTTCATTTCTTTCCGCTCATAAATTTGGATCAGGGGTATGAGAGCGGTCTTCTCCTTATCATTTTTTTAATGCATGTCCCCGACACGATCAGGGTATAGAGAGTTGGGTCTCGAGCTTTTTTCTCTTGAGGACAATAGCTCTCGCATGCCCAAGAAACTGTCCATGGTGGGAGAAAAGAAAGACGACAGGACATGAGATCCTTTCAAAATGTTTCTCGAGGAAGCCCTTAAACAACAGAGGAATGAGATTATGGACAACTTTGCACAAATCCTTCGATGACTGCCAACAAGCAACGCATCCACCTCAATCGAAGGTGTCGCCCCCTTCAAGGTACAAACAATTTTGATATTCCTATATTTGAAGGTCAAATAGATGCAGATGTCATAGATAAATGGTTAAACCTTCTAGAAGGGTATTTTTATGTCCACAACTTTTCCGATAGAGAAAAGATTACATTTTCGCTTCCTAAGGTCATCCCCCATGTCAAAGATTGGTGGGAGACTTTCTGTGAGCAAAAGGAAATAAAAGGATCCACATTATTTGCAGTTACACCCACTTGGGTTTCCTTCAGGGATGTTATTAAGGAATAATACTATCATGTTGGAAGTTATGATGACTTGTATACAGGATGGACCACAATATGACAGTAAAGAGACCAAACAGTGCCAGAGTTCACTAATGTCTTCCATACCTTGCGCACCAAACTGGGTATCAAAGATTTTGAGCGACATCTGGTCCTCAAGTACCGCGGTGATATGCATTGATACATACAGACATAAATGTAGTTTTTGGACATATCATCCTTGGGAGTGACCTATCGATATGTCGTCAAAATCGAGTAGAAGCTGAAACAAAAGATGTTGCAGATTGGGTCTGGGAACCCCTCATAGCAGAAGTAGGGCAAGGGAAACCCCCACCCACAAAACAAAGAATAGATCAAAGATGGGCAACCTCAGTACAACCAGTCCAAGCCGCAAGCAAAGAAGGACAATGGGAAGATGAAGAAAGATATCGGGAAGTGGTGCGACTTCATAATAGCCCCTGATTTCTGCTCCAAGCAGTCATTGGTGGTTGAGATAAAAGCCTCTGAATCAGATATGGGTTCAAAATCTGAGTCAGAACCAGAAAAGGGGAGACAGATCATTGACGCGGAACCCAGTGCCACCGTTGCTACTATAAAGATCCAACCTAGTGAACATGATGAGCAAGAGGAAGGTGAATGCCTCTTTCATTCACGGATGTGGGTAAAAGGCACTCTGTTGCACTTCATTGTTGATAGCTGTAGCCAGAAGAACTTCATCTCAGCATAGGTCATCAAGCGGCTAGCCATGCCGACAACGCTCCACCCACAGCCCTACACCATTGGATGGCTTCGTCAAGGAAGCGATCTTCGCGTCAACCAACAATGTCTCCTGTCATGCGACATCAAGCCATTCAAAGATGAAGTATTGTGTGATGTTTCTCCCCTTGAAGTTTGTGATGTTCTTTTTGTCCAACCTTATTTATGGAAATGTCATGTTGTATATGAGTCTATGATCTAGATTATTTCTAGTACGAAATGAGAGCGGAGATATAATAAATAAATGTACAGAGATATCTTGGATATCCAATAATATAACAGAAATGTAACAAAGTTGCAACCATAAACATAGAGATACAATAATACACAATTTTCTATTAATGAGCGAAAATGTACAAACACTGTAAAAATACAAAGTGAAAGACTTGCCAGAATGGTGGCAGCTTATCTCTGAAAAGAGATGTGAAAGACTCGCCAGAATGGTGGCATTCACAAGAAGATGATTTTAAAATGAGGCTCCAAAGGCCTTTTTATCATAAAGAAAATCCAAAACCCTAGCCCCGGAATATGAAAAGACAATAGTTTTGTGGACCCCGTTTTTGGGTAGTTTGGTGTATCAACTTCCTGGGGACATAACTTTGGCATACAATATTCGTTTGGGGCGAACGATAGCTCGTTGGAAAGATATCGTCGAGGAGATTAATTTTGGGGGCTTAATAAAATCCTTCAATGATTATTGAGAAGATATATCCATAAAAACCTTCATTTAGACCCTCAAAATGGCCCTGGAAGTTAAAAACTGCTAAAAATAGTAAATTGCCAGAAAACTGTTTTGAGCCACTTGGAAACGATGGGTGGCCACCGATATCCACCTGGATCAATCCTCCCTCCTTATGAAGAAATCGTCTACATTGCGTTGAGTTCCCGGGGGAGAGGGAAAAGTGTTTGTTGAATCTGCATCTTGATGAGTCACTTGCCTTGTTGGAGAAGTTGCACTACTTAGCTTGTTGGAGGTTGTCATGAACCTGTGGCTAGAAGGGTTGGACCTTTTTAACCAGTCTGGATACATGAGATGTTTGTGTGCAGAAGGAATCTTTACGCTTTGTTGAAATCTTGTCGACCTGCTTCTATTTGATAGAAGGTGCTTGGGCCGAGGCTGTAGTGGTTGCAGTATCCTTTTGTTCACCTTTTGAAAAAATTATGAAGAAGCTGAATTTTATAGTATGAGATACTACCTTGTGGAATTGTTTAGGTGGGACAATAGTTGGAATTACCTCTGGTATCTTGTAGAAATGAACCCCCAAAGTAACAATGACACTATGGGGTCGAGACTCATAGATAGCATGGCGCTTCCACATATATGGCTGGCCCAAGAGAACATCACAGACATCCAGCGGGGAAACATCATATAATACCTCATCCTTGAAGGCCTGGATGTTGTATGATAATCAACACTACTAGTTGAAACGAATATTTCATCCTTGGCGAAGCCACCCAATGTTATATGGTTGTGGGTGTGGTGTTGTTGACAATCCCAATTATTTGACGACCTCTGTTTAGATGAGGTTCTTCTAGCTTTCGCTATCAACAGAAAAATGCAGCGGGGTCCCCTTCACCCACATCTATGAAGGAAAAAGGCACTCCCCCTCTTCAAAATCTATGGGTTCTTCTGGTTGAATTGTTGCGGTTAAGACAATAGCAATGGGGTTTGCGTAGATGATCTATCTTCTATCAATATTTTCTGAATCGGATTCTGAATCAGGGTTCGCTTCCTTGTCTTTGATCTCGGCCACCAATGAATGTTTTGAGTGACATTCATCGATGTTGTGCCAAGGGATTTTGTTGAAATCACACCATTTTTTGGTGTCCTTCTTCATCTTTCTGTGGACCTTCTTTTCCTGTGGCTTGGATTGGTTTTCAGGAGATTGTTTGTTAGGGTCATTTTATCATACTTTGGTTATTACGGATTTGCAGACCCGAACTCCCGTTTGTTCTGGTGCTTAAATTCCTGCTCAATTTTAACAACATATTGAGAAACACCGAGTGATGAAATGTCCAGAAAATCCATTTTAGTTTGGATGTATCTGTGTAGAGCCCCACGGTATTTAAGAACCAAATTTCATTCAAAATCTTTCATACCCAGCTTGGTACGCAAGGTATGGAAGGTATTGGTCAACTCCAAAACTACTTTGCCCCTCTCTTGTCGCAGTGTGGTCCATCTCATGTATTGGTCCTCATAGTTGCAATAGGGTAATATTGTTCCTTTACTGCATCCACAAAAAAATCCCAAGTGGGCTCGGCCCCATATATTCCAGACTCCTTTGTGGAGATTTTCTCCCAGTAAGTTTTCCACCAATGTTTGGCATGGTGGAGAGCCTTAAGGAGTGTGGAGGTGGTCTTTTCCTTGTCGGAGAAATTATGAATAGAGAAATAACCTTCTAGCAGATTTAACCATTTTTCTAGGGCATTTGCATCTATCTGTCCTTCAAATATGGGAATATCAAAATTAACTTGTACCATGAAAGGAGAGGTGCCTCCAAGGTGACCACTTGATTAAGACACACCTCTTGTTATCGGCAGGCATTGCAGGATGTGGGAAAAATTATCCATCATTTAGTCCATCTGTCGCGTGAGAGCTTGCTCAAGCAACAGATTAATAAAATCGCCTACTCTGTCGTTTTTCTTTTCTTTCGCCATGGAGGGATTCTTGGGAATGCGAGAGTGATTGTCCTCAATAGAGACAATCTCAAGACCCAACTTGCTATACTCAGACCTCGTCGGGGACATGCACTGAAAAACGATAAAGAGCAGCCTGCTCTGATATCATTGATCCAGATTATTTTCGGCATGAAATGAGAGTGGAGATATAATAAAGAAATGTACAGAGATATATCGGATATCCAATAATATAACATAAATGTATCAGAGATGCAACCATAAACATAGAGATACAATAATACACAATTTTCTATTAATGAGCAAAAATGTACAAAGATTGTAAAAATACAGAGTGAAAGACTCGCTAGAATGGTGGCAGCTTATCTTTGAGAAGAGATGTGTCCGCTACTCCCATTCGCAAGAACATGATTTTACAATGAGGCTCCAAAGACATTTTTATCATAAAGAAAATCGAAAATGCTAACCTCAGAATATGAAAAGCCAATAGTTTTGTGGACCCCGTTTTTGGGTAGTTTGGTGTATCAACTTCCTGGGGGCGTCACTTTGGCATACGATCTCCGTTTGGGGAGAATGATAGCTCGTTGGAAAGGTATCGTTGAGGAGATTCATTTTGGGGGCTCAATTAGAGCCTTTGACTATCACTAAAAATCTCTATCCCAAAAAACCTTCATTTAGACCCTCAAAATGGCCCCGGAAGTTAAAAAATGCTAAAAATAGTAAATTACTAAAATTGACAGAAAATTGTTTTGAGCCAATTGGAAAAGATGGGTGACCACCAATATCAACCTGGATCAGTCTAGGCCTCATAGTATTATTATTACTTTGAATAGAAAATTGTATAGGATTCCTGAGGTAGTCCCACCTAGTGTTATTTCCTTGATCTCTGCCAAGCAATGCAGGAAGGTCATTTCTCATACTGAGAAGTTTCTCTTCTTCATGATTCGCTCTCAAAGTGAGTGAAAGTTTGCAGCCACATCCATGACCTACACGACCGACCTCTCCATGCAGCAAAAGAAAGTGGATAAGTTTGTCAAAGAATACAAATACATCTTCTCATCACCTATTGGGGTACCTCTGCACTTTCACGTCAAGCATCCCATCGATCTGACCCCTGGCACACCACTACCTAATGGGCTAGTCTATCGTCGCTCTCTACTAGAAAATGAGGATATCAAGCGTCAAATCCAAGAACTGCTCAACAAGGGGCACATCGGACCCAACTCATCACCTTGTGGAAGCCCAATTGTGCTTGTGCAAAAGAAAGATGGGACTTGGGGACTCTGCATTGATTACTGGGCCCAAAATAAAATCACAGTCAGGAATCGGTACCCGATTCCATGAATCAATGATCTCCTTGATCAACACAAGGGGGTCGAATACTTTAGTAAGATTGATCTGAAGTATGGCTAACATCAGGTCCCAATAGAACAAACATATGTATGGAAAATTGCCTTCAAGTCTAAAGAAAGTCTTTTTGAATGGTTGGTCATGCCTTTGGTTTGACAAATTCCCCAACAACTTTCATGAGGATTATGGATGATATCTTGCGGCATTTCACTAATTCTTTTATGGTGGTGTATCTAGATGACATCCTCGTCTACCACAAGACTTGGGCAGAACACTTGCAACATATTCAACAGGTTATGCACACTCTGCGGAAACACAAACTATATGCCAACTTGGAAAAAGACTCCTTCAGCATGGACAGGGTCCGATACCTAGGATACATTGTTGATGTGCATGGTGTGCATGTTGATCCAGCCAAGATCCAAGTCATCCGTGACTAGCCAGCCCCAACCACGCTCATTGAGCTTTAAATCTTGTTAGGCCTTGCCAATTTCTATCACAAGTTTGTGTTGGGATTCTCCCATATTGCATGGACCCTCAGCCAAATAACTAGGGGTGGTGGTAAGGAAAAATTTGTGTGGGGCCTATCCCAACAAAAATGTTCGATGATCTGAAACAACACTTGTGCTTTTCCCTGGTGATTTCATTACATGACTTGCAACAACCCTTTGAGATCGAGACAGATGCTTCAGACTATGTTGTGGGCGCAGTCATCACTCAGCACAACCACCCCGTGGCCTATCATAGTGAGACACTATCATATGTCATTCGTAAGTACCCTACTTATGACAAAGAAATGTACTCCATTATGAAAGCCTGCCACCAGTGGAGGCATTACATTCTCGGGAAGGAGACAGGCATCCACATTGATCATAAGCCACCGCAGTGCATGCAGACACAAGGAAAATTGTAGAATGACCTCCATTAGAAGTGGTCCACATATTTGCAGCAGTTCCACCTCAACATCAAATATAAAACATGAAGTACCAACCGAGTAGTTGATTACCTCATCCAACCTCTAGTCGCGACACTCACCATGGCCCTCGATTCTCGTAGCCATAAGACCTCTAGGTGTCCCCACCTATATGAGATAGATCCTGACTTCGCCAACGCCTACCAGATGTTAGGTGCAAACACATATGTGATCCAGGTGGATATTGGTGGCCACCCAATTATTCCAACTGGCTCATCTTGATAGTTTTTAGTTCAACACGTTTCTCTGTAATGATGACATTTCTTTGTAATTTTGTGTTCTGCACTTTTGGGGTTGTCTTGAAGCCCTACACAACATCCAAGTGGATATTGGTGGCCGCCCAGCTATTCCAACTGGCTTATTTTGGAAGTTTTCATGTCAATACATCTTTCTATACTTCCAGGGCCATTTTGGGGCCCTAAACAATGTTTTTTTTGGCTTTCCATACTGAAACTATAGATAGAGTCAAAGTTTGATGACATAATGTGTATTTCTCTAAAATGCCTTTCCAATGGGCTATCACACACCTAAAACCAAGGTCATATGCAAAAGTTACGACTCTGGGAAGTTGAGGTACCAACTTACCCATGGGGCCCACATAACTTTTGGCGTTTCATCTCCTAGGGTTAGGTTTTGTATGTCTAGGGTTTTGATAGTCATGAGTAATGTTAAAAATGACTCTTGAGCCTCATTATAATCATTTTTCTCAGACATATGCGCGTAGAAACCACATCTCTTCTCAAAGATAGCTACCACCATTCGAGAAAGTTGTTTCAGTTCTATAGTTTTATAGTTTCAGCCTATTTTCTTTATTCGATAGAAGTTATTGTTCACTGGATATCTGTTGTTATTCTCTGTATCTCTATGTTAGTGTATTCAATCTGTTATACTTTTCATTCCGCTCATAAATCCATATCAAGTTGTCACTAATTTCCATCTTCAGGACGAGTTGTTATGCCATATGGGCCATCTCTACGTTTCATCAAGCGACTGGGCAAAGCTGATTTGGGAATCCCACTATAGTCAGGTGGCAGGATATTTCAGCATGGAAAAAATAGTGTCAGTGTTGCAACGACATTTCTACTGGTTGAAACTTCGACAAGATGTCAACAAGTATATCTGGCCCTACACTACCTGCGTTATTGCCCAACTGACCACTAAGAAACAAGGCCTTTACACTCCTCTTCCTACTCCTAACATGCCCTAGGAATCCATCTCAATGGACTGCATGTTGGGCCTTCCATCCACCAAGCAGCGAAATGATTGTGTTTTTGTGGTTGTTGATCGCTTTTCCAAGACAACGATCTTGGGTGCCTGCAAGAAGAGCATCACAATGGATGCCACTGCCAAGCTCTTCTTTGAACGAGTGTGGGTACACTTTGGGATTCCAGAAACCATTATCTCAGATCGAGATATTCAGTTCCTCAACACATTTTGGTCGAGCCTGTGGTCACTATTGGACACCAAGCTCATCAAGTCCACTACCTTCCACCCCCAGACGGATGGCCAAACTAAGGTCGTCAACTCCATGATCGTGCACATCCTGCGCATGTACAATTCCAAGCACCCACGCAACTGGGATGAGAGTCTTCCCTCGGTTTAGTGTAGCTACAATAGAGCCATACATAGCTCAAATGGCCACAACCCATTTCAAGTGGGGTTGATATTTCAACCATTGGGTCCCATGTTGCACTACCCCTTCTGACCACCTAGGCAGACTCATCGCATGCTCCAACTGGAGATAACAAAGCCACTCAGTTCATTGAGAGAATCCAACACATCCGCCAACAAGTTCAAGATATTTTACAAAAGTCCAACGCCAAGTACAAGCAACACCATGATCAACACCGAGTGCCACACCGGTTTCAGGTGGGAGACAAAGTTTGGTTGCACTTGCAAAAATAATTCCTTACAGGACCTCATCGAAAGCTTCGTCCATTCCATTATGGACCCTACACCATCCCAAGGCTATGGGTGACAATGATTTTGAGCTCAACCTTCCCCCCTTCCTTGGATTGCACCCAGTGTTTAATGTGGACCTCCTTCGGCCTTATTTTCCACCATTATTGGACACCTCGGAGATAACAGAACACATGACACCAACAGAGTTCAACCCTGAATGCATGGAACATGAATCCACTAATCAGATCGTGGACACACAGGTCAAGGGTACTCACAAACAGAGGATCCAACCTTATCGGGTTGTCAAAGCATGGCAACTCTTGCAACAAGGCAAGTGGTTCTCCTGGGGCCAAATTCAATAGAAATTTCCTCATCTGATGGGGGAAATCAACGCAATGGAGACCATTTCTTCCTAAGGGGGGATGATTGATCCAGGAGGATCTCGGTGGACACCCATCTTTTCCAACTGGCTTAAAACAGGTTTTTGGCAACTTACTATTTTTAGCAGTTTTTCAGTTGTTGAACTTTCGGGGCCATTTTGAGGACCTAAACGTTGTTTTTTCGCGATAGGGCACCTTGATGATAGTTGAAGGCTTTGGCTGATCCCCCTAAATGAATCTCCTTGTCAATACCTTTCCGATGAGCTATCATGCGCCCTAAATGGAGATCATATGCAAAAGTTACGACCCCGCGAAATTGATGTACTAATTGTTGGCCCTTGGTTATGGAAGGTTGCGAAGATTAAGGAAAGAAGCGCGAAGTGTGAACTATGTGGAAGGCAATTTGACTGATATTGGGTCGAAGTGACCAAAAGAGCAGAAAAGATGGAGTGAAGTAAGAGAAAACAAGCCATTGGATGGGGAGATCGAGGAAGACAGACCAACAAGGAAGATGTATTATGGACGACTCAGCAAACGGAAAAAGCCACCAATAGATGCTTTGGAGCACCTTGCAAGAAAGAAGGAAAGACAGGCTGGTGAAGCCCTAAAAATGTGAGTCAAGTTGACCTAGGGTTTTGTCACCTAGGTTTCGGCCTAAGGTTGTCTGAGAGTCATTGTAATGTATAAATAAAGGTCAAGAGGACCTAGGATGGGGTCGAGATTATGTATGATGAGTGATTTTTGTTATTTCTGAGAGAGAAGTATTGTGTGGCGAGAGAATTCTGTGTTGTAAGATCTTCAGCTGGGTGTGAAGATCAACCCTACAACTGGGTGCTCAGGGAGGGGAGAGGAGAAGAGAAAGAAAGAGAGAGATCTGCAATCTAAGAGTGCAGATAGAACTGTATTCTTTCATCTAATATTTTATAAAGCGCAGTTATGTGGACATAGTCCTAGAGAGAGGGTGAACCACGTATATCCTATTGTTGTGTGTGATTGATGTTGTGTTCTTTTGATCTATGATATACTGTTAATGCAATATTCTGTTAGATCTGAGATATAGTTTGCGTAGTAGGCTTAAGAAAGATAAAGAATAACTAGATCTGTGTGAGAGTGTTGCCCTGGATCCACTTTGAATTTCCTCTGGTTGTAGACATCTGTGTCCTGCAACCCCCTATAGCTACTTCGGGTGAGACTGCATATGCTTTACAGGTGTTGCCCAGAGTGTCAATAGTTAGGGCTTGTTGGTGCTCTGTTAGAGTTGAACCCTGGGTCTGCCCCCATGCCAACAAATGGTTTCGTTGTCGGGACCGAGATCTTCTTGAGGGAATGTCAAGGTGGTTTCCATCGAAGACAGAGATTCAAACATGGATAAAAGAAAAAGAAAAGGACTTCGCAGAAGCTCATAATAAGGATTGGTTAGGAAGGTATATCTTTACTGATATACACGAGATTTTCTTTGGAGGAAATTCATAAGGAGTTATACGAGTGGCTAGCCAGATTAGCAGATACCCAGTTTGAGATCAGACTCAAACCGCCTGTGGTTTGGATGCCGGCGCTGATCAAGAAGGTCAAGAGATTTGATAACGTCATGTCGAGAGCAGTAGATCATTGGATTGATAGTACCGTTGGAGGGTATATCACTGAGTTTGCTATTGATAGAGTATAATCATATAGCCAAGAAGAGAGATATTTCTTTAAGGGACCTAGAAGAAACTTTTTACATTTTATGAAGTTAAAGATCAAGATGTTATTGCATGAGAAGAACATCCTGAAGATACAGTAGTGGGTCAGACTGAAAAAGATAATGTTCAAGAATTTAGACAGCGACAACAACACAGAGGTTAGACACATGCACAGTGGGAGAACCTTCAAAGAAGTTCTTCTGGTGAACTTGTTTGAGCAGAATCACAAACCACCAGCACAGGAAGAAGGGTTTTACAGTGGAGAAGAAGAAAAGTTACTAAACAAGGAACATTCAAAATCCGTTAGGGAAAAAGAAGGGAAGGTTGAAGAACCTCGTCGAGAAGAGTCAGAAACTTCAAGGACTGCGCAGAGTGTTGAAGTAAGTACTATTACGCCTCTTGTTGTTTTAAAAACATTAAGTAACTAGAGTAACCTAAGTTATCAGAACACTCAAAGCATTGATACAAGTGGTTCAGTGCATACTCAGTCAGAAACCCTAGGAAGATCTATGGCAGATCAGATGAGATTACCCATCTTTAGGGGATATGAACCTGAAGATCCTGATCAGCATTGGTTCTTATGCGAAGCTGTATGGAGTATTAAGAACGTCATCGATGAAGCTCTTAAGAGAGCTCAGCTTAGTACTACCCTAAGAGACCACACACTAAGCTGGTACATGAATTTCATCCAAAGAGTTGTCCAGCTGAAACCGCTGAATGAGGTCAAGACTACATTGATTGCAAAATTCAAGAAACCCAAGTCAGAGTCGCAGTGTATCACAGAGTTGAAAGAAATCAAACAGAAAGTAGTTGAATCTGTTTGGGAGTTTCATCAGAGGTTTAAGACCCTGACATGTCATTTGAGTTTTCCGATTCCAGATGAACAAAATAAAGAATGGTTCATTACTGTCCTCTTACCACACATCAAAGTCCCTCTGATGCAACAAAAGATCACTTCGCAAGCCGAGGCGTTGGAGATCACTATGAAACTAGAATCAACCCCTATGGGAGAGTCCAGCTCAGGTATGAGTCAAATTTTGAGTCAGCTAACTAGCTTATCACTGCAGGTCGAAGATATGGAGAAAGATAAGGGAAAAGAAAAAAGAGAAGATATTTGGTGTATTAGATGCATATGAGAAGGTCATGATAAGGAGAATTGTCCTCTATTTCATGCGTACTTGGCTTCAGGAGCCCCGAGCCCTTTGAAGCAGGTTACTCTACCTTGGTGCGAAGTATGTAGAAATAGACATCGCCATGGAGAATGCTATTACATGCAAAAATATGTCCAGACACCTACCAACCTTTACTGTACATTATGTAAATCTGTGGGGCATGATGAGAAATATTGTAGGGCTTATGACCTCTTGCATGAAATACCAAGAGACACATATAGAATTCAAGGTGAAGTACAACAAGAAGGAAATACTACACAGTTTAACTCCCCAGGAAGAGGAAACTTCAACCCTTGTGGGGGATTCAGAGGAAGAGGATGAGGAGGAAGTTTGGGTCGAGGTCGAGGTCAGATCATTTGTTATAACTGTGCACAACCAGGTCACTTGGCAAGGGGCTGTCAGAACCCTTGTACCACTTGCAGTTATTGCAACTCATTTGAACATGTCATATAATATTGTCATGCGTTGTTAGCCAAACTTCAAGAAAGACGAGGAGGGAACCCACAAGTAAAACTAATCTCAGCAGAACCTCGCGGAGTGGATCCTAGAGCCACCGTTATCACTTGAGGAGGTGTTGCTACAGAAGAAGATAGGGTGACTGCAGGGAAGATTACAGAAGAATCGAGACTTAGAAGAGCTGCGGAGAAGACATAGTAGTTTGATCCAAATAAAGAGAAGCAAACATTTGAAGAGGCAAGAAAAGAGTTTGGAAGAGATTAGACTTCTTCATCAAAGGCACAACCAGAAGCAAGAGAATGTGGAATGCCCCTGGCCTTTGATCAATCTGCTTCGCTTGGAGAAGGAAAAGAGGTAAGCAGACTTATGGAGTTCTTATGTACTTGCATTAATTTGATTAAGGATGAAAAAGCCATACAAGAACTACAAAATTTGATCAAACAGTATGAGATAGGAAGGGTAGATCCTCTACTGAATAAAGCAATACATCAACTATCCAAAAAGAGAAGGACAAATAAGGAACTACACCTTAATTCTCAAATTGAAGATTATGATATAGATTATGTGGTCCTCGACTTAGGGTCGGAGGTCAATGTTATGACGAAGAAGACCTGGGAACTGATGGGAAAACCTAAGTTGATCTATTCTCCTATTAGGATTATGATGGATAATCAGCTGGCAGTAAGCCCCTTTGGTAGGCTGGAACATGTCCCTGTGGACATCGACGGGGTAAGAACATTTGTGGACTTCGAGGTGATTAAGATAGTTGATGATAGTTGCCCTTATCCCGCGATGTTAGGAATTGATTGGGATTTCAACAATTCCACTGTTGTTGACTTAAAGAAAAGAAGAATGACATTCGAAGGTGATGGCCTTAGGGTCATTGCACCTCTGGATCCTGATGACGGTCAAAGATACATAGAACCTATCAGAGAAGAAGACCGTTCATATGAGCTAGAGAATATATATAAATTGATAGCAAGACAACATGATTACATTAACCCTACAACATATGGGAATTTAAGCTGGTGAAGTGACAACGCATGTTCATCAGACTCAGAAGAAGCATTAGAGATCTGGCAGAACAAAATGTATGAATTTTCTGCGCGGAGATGTGCCAGATTAACTAGGGAAGTTTGTTGGATTGGCACAGAAGTAACTAACTTGCCCACATTTGATGGTTTAAATCATTTAGAAACGTTCTTAATGGAATTTGAAGAAGTTGTACCAGTACAACAGAGATTGTTGGCACTGGACGAGGCTTTGAAAGCTACTCCAACAAGATGGTGGGGGACACATAAAAAGAACATCGCGGACTGGATGCAATGTCGCACTTTGATGACAACACGATTTTTAGACAACATTGAAGGATGTGAAGTTCAATACACAGGTCAAAGTTGTTTGAAGGACCATGTGCGAGGTTGTGAGGAGGCCTGGAGCAGCATTCCTCAAGAGTAGTGGGTGCATAAGTTCATCAATACTTTGGACACAACGCCTATCAATTGGTATCTTCAAGCAGAACTATGCCTCACCAATTCAGATTGGTACGGTATGACTCAGAACTTTTTAGCTACATTTTTATTTGAAAGTCAACATCCCACGGTGGACCAAGCTTTACAGGTTTTCAGACATAAAGTCTTTGGGGAGGCACCTAGCCTCCCTATGGAGCAAGAAGAGGATGAATGGACTGCACCTCTTTGAAAACTTCAAGGATGTTACAATATCAATGTCGATGAAGACAATGATCCTAGAAAGGTGAACATCGCAGAAACGGAAGGACAGAGAGACGTAGAAGGACCATGAATCGAACTACCTTTCATTGGACAACCGATCAAAATCAAGAAAGTTAATATTGGAACAGAGCAAGCACCTAAGCTTGCTAATGTTGGGGATTACTGGGATGATGCCACTATTGATAAGATCACAAAATTACTGCATGAATATCAGGACTTGTTCCCAACCAAGTTTACTGATATGAAGGGCATAAAAGGGCCCATGGGAGAGATGAAGATCCCCTTGAAGCCAGATGCAAGGCCAGTTAAGCAGAGACCCTACAGATTGAATCCCAAATATAAGGAAAAATTTAAGATTGAACTAGACCGAATGTTGGAAGCAGGAATCATAGAACCTGTGGAAGAGTGAGAATGGATTAGTCCTATGGTGGTACAAGATAAGAAGACATGAGAGATCAGGATCTTTGTAGATCTCATGAATCTGAATGATGCATGTTTGCATGACCCATTCCCTACACCGTTTACAGATGAAGTGTTAGATAATGTAGGAGGATAAGAGGTATATTCCTTTACAGATGGATTTTTAGGTTATCACCAGATCAGGATTGCCAAGGAAGATCGACACAAGACCACATTTGCAACAGAATGGGGATCCTACCAGTACATAGTGATGCCTTTCGGATTGAATAATGCACCAACCATCTTTTCCAGGGTGGTGGTCGAAGCATTCAAGGAATTTTTACACAAATTTTTGGAAGCATATTTTGATGATTTGATTGTTTTTAGCTTATTACAAAATCACATTGAATGTTTAAGACTAATGCTGGATAAGTTTAGACAATGTCAGTTTGCCCTGAATCCGAAGAAGTGCATCTTCTTTTCACCCTTTGGAGTGTTGCTGGGCCATATTTTGTGTAAGCAGAGGTTGTTGGTAGATCTGTCCAAGATTGCCATTATTGTTGATCTACCCCCTCCTACTTCAGTCAGACAGTTGCGCACTGCGCTGGGACATATTGGATACTACAGGAAGTTCATGAAGGGCTATGCACGGATTACAACACCCGTGGAAAAGATTCTGAAGAAAGATTGTCAGTTTCAATGGATAGAAGAATGTCAGTAGAGCTTCAACACACTGAAACAGAAAATGGTTACTGCGTCTATTATGGTTTTCCCAGATTGGAGCAAGGAATTTCACGTGCATGTGGATGCTTCGTCTATTGCACTAGGAGCAGTGTTAGCACAACCAGGAGTAGGAGATATTGAACACCTGTTAGCCTTTGCTAGCAGGAAGCTCTCAACAACTCAGATAAATTACACCACCACTGAGAGAGAAGGTTTAGCCATGGTGTATGCGCTGCAGAAGTTTCGTCACTACTTGATTCATAGGATTTTTAATGACTGTGGTTGAGTTTTTAATTGCATGTGTTAATTAACCCTTTTAAGAAGCTTAATGAAAGAATGAGGAAAAGAGAGGAATTATGACATCCATATTCATATATGCATATCTGAAATGAAGTAATAAACAACAAACCATAATACGAGAATTGATAACGGAGTTCAACACAACGTTGCCTACGTCTCTGGGCCTTTGTCTCTGTGGGGGAGGCTTCTTTATTTCTGTTCAAAAGCTCAAAAGTACATCACAACAGTGCCAATTGGCTACAAGACTGATCTGGTCATGTTCTTCCAGATCTCTAGAACCCAGAAAAGAAAACGACACGCAAAACGGATGTCCGAAGCTCCCAGAAATGGCCCGCAAGCGTCTGCTCCTCAATAGCTTTCCTGCATAAAAATGGCTCTGTCCTCCATGGCCTCAAACATGCTTGTTTTTTATAGATCAGGAGTTGGTTATCCATCCCCAACTTCCTCCCAAAATTTGGCCTCCAAAAATGCCCAATATCTCCCAAAAATGGATAAAATACATTAATACAGGCATAAAATCATTAGAAAATCCAAACTATAGTATAAAAACCACTTTTGCATAAAAATATGGGCGCAGCCCCCAAGATTTGCGTGCCCTTGGTCATATAGTGGACGACCATGTGTCCAGGCGCTCCTTTCTTTATCCGCTAGCCCCCCTGTCCCTGGCTCCTGGTCTTCGGCGTAGGCATAGGACCGGGCGGTTAACAACTTACCCCCGCGTGCATGGTGCCCCTTTCCCGTAATCCTTGGTCATATGTGGTAACGGTATAGGACCGTGTCCCGTACCTTGCGCTAACAACCTAACAGTAGGCCCCGGGTTACATGGAGCCGCCCGAGACCTCGCGCTGGAGGTTATACACGGTCTGTGCCTCCTTGTGGTCATACGCAAGCAATGAAACCGAGGGCTGGGGCAAAGCCCCAACCCTTTCCGCCTCCGACAAGACTTTTGATTAAACTTAAATACATATATTACCATATAACTATTAAGTACTAACTGTGGAGCGGGTGGTTAGCCTGGTCCTGCCAGTCCGTAGCGCGGAGGAGGTCAGGGGTTCGACTCTGGTGGAGACCCCATAATTTTACACAACCCGAAAGCCAACCACAGGGTGCAACATGGCAGCCCATGACTGGGCCACGTGGCACCTCAAAGACCAATAAAAAACTGCCACCTGTCAAACTCTGATTCGTCCACCTGTCGGCCGAGGTGTCTGCCCAGTCAACAACCGTACCGCTACGTGTCTGCCACGTCACTGCCCTTTCAGCCTGTGCCACGTGTCTGCCACGTCAGCTTGTGCCATGTGTCACCCTTACAGTGGTGACACATGTCACCCTCTGACTGGTCCAACTGTACCTATCATATGCTCCATCACTTGCCACATGTCGTCACCAGAAGCTGCCACATCAGCTGTACGACCGTACGGCCTGTACAGTCAGCCTGCCACGTGACACTGTACGGACTGTACAGTCACCCATTTTTTTGCATGTTTGGGTTTTCGGATAGAATGCGATATCTTTCGCATACGAAGCCCATTTGATGAAGTAAATATATGGCCGGAATTAAGAAGATGAGACAGACGCAATGGCGTTGGTTTCGTCGGATTCCGAGCACTTTCATTTTTGAGCCTTTTTGAGCCCTGTCAGGCTCATGGATCCGATTCTGGATCACACCTCCCCACTAAAAGACCTTTTGGTCCCCAAAAGGTTACTGACCAGTCAACAAGCTCGGGATAGGCCACCCGGCTTGTCCTCTGTCTCTGAACTCTGTCCTGTGCACCTGTCTCATCAAGATCAACTGTAACACAATCATGACAACTGACAGTAGATTGTTAGTGATTTGAACCCTATTACATCTTACTGAAGCCACTATCATCCATGTAGACAACATTACTAATGATAGTATCAAAAAGACGACTGCAAATGAGCTGATATACTTGAAATATTTGCACGACATGAGCTTTTCTTGAAGCAACTTATGATTGATTTTCCATTCAACAATCATTTCTTGTTCTTGCTTAAGATCGATTACTTCATTTGAAACAATTATTGGTTTGTTGCTTGCTTGTACTGCCGTATTTAATTGTTCCATTGTTTGAAGTGTTTTATTTGCTTTAACATGATGAGCATGAACCACATAATCTTGACCTGCTTTGGTAAATTGATATTGATTCTTTGTTCTGTAGAAGATTGCCTTACAATCATATAAATATGGACTACCTAAGACCATTCTACATTCTCTTAACGAAACTACATCACATGTTACTTCGTCCACATACTTAGATGAAATTACAAATTTGATTGTGCACTGCTTTGTTATGTGCATTTGATGATGATTGCTTATCCATTTAAGTGTGTAAGGCTTATGATGAGTTTGTGTTTTTAACCCCAATTGCTTAACCAATT
>ML778682.1:685117-695765 GCA_009831015.1 Picea engelmannii
GCATTCTCATCAAGGACAATACATATTATATTACATCAATCATCAATCAATCAATCCTTTGACATCAATCAATCACTTGACATCAATCAATGACATCAATCAATCAAACCATTGGCATCAATGACAACATGATCCAACAATGACAACAAGTTCATGAAGCATCCAGATTGGCTTGGGCCATATGAGGTTACTTACGTTACAGATGGAGGAGTTGCGTAGTTGAAAACTTTGAATGGAGAATGGAAGGAAGGTTTGGTGAATGGGAGCCGGTTGAAATTGTACTATGACAACCATCTGCCTCGCAGCTCTCAGTAGAAGCATGAGAAAATGGGTCTAGGTACCAGGTGCAGTTGAAACTAGGTACCGGACACAGAAAATACAATCTGCATAAGGAAAGAAGGGTTGGACAGAGCAGAAAGCATAGACTGCCACGCGTAGTTCGAAGATGAATAAAAACAGAAGGTTCAGACCTAAAGTGCCTCGGGACGAGCCACATGTGAGTGTTGGGGACCTGTTGGCCCTTGGTTATGGAAGGTTGCGAAGATTAAGGAAAGAAGCGCAAATTGCGAACTACGAACTGCGCGGAAGACAAGTTGACTAAGATTGGGTTGAAGTGACCAAAATAGTAGAAAAGACGGAGCGAAGTAAGAGAAAACAAGCCGTTGGATGGGGAGATCGAGGAAGACAGACCAGCAAGGAAGATGGATTGTGGACGACTCAACAAGCGGAAAAAGCCACAAATAGATGCTTTGGAGCACCTTGCAAGAAAGAAGGAAAGACAGGCTGGCAAAGCCCTGAAAACGTGGGTCAAGTTGACCTAGGGTTTTAGACACCTAGGGTTTGGGTATTGAGGGTTTTGACACCTAGGTTTCAGCCTAAGGTTGTCCGAGAGTCATTGTAATGTATAAATAAAGGTCAAGAGGACCTAGGATGGGGTCAAGATTATATATGATGAGTGATTGTTGTTATTTTTGAGAGAGAAATATTGTGTGGCAAGAGAAGTCTGTGTTGTAAGATCTTCAGCTGGGTGCAAAGATCAACCCTGCAGCTGGGTGCGCAGGGAGGGGAGAGGAGAAGAGAAAGAAAGAGAGAGGTCTACAAGCTAAGAGTGCAGATAGAACTGTATGCTTTTATCTAATATTTTATAAAGCGCAGCTCTGTCGACGTAGCCCTAGGGAGAGGGTGAACCATGTATATCATGTTGTTGTGTGTGATTGATGTTGTGTTCTTCTGATCTCTGATGTACTGTTAATGAAATATTGTGTTAGATCTGAGATATAGTTTGCGTAGTAGGCTTAAGAAAGATAAAGAATAACTAGATCTGTGTGAGAGTGTTGCCCTGGATCCACTTTGCATTTCCTCTGGTTGTAGACACCTGTGTCCTGCAACCCCCTATAAATAAAGGTCAAGAGGACCTAGGGTGGGGTCAAGATTATATATGATGAGTGATTGTTGTTATTTTTGAGAGAGAAATATTGTGTGGCAAGAGAAGTCTGTGTTGTAAGATCTTCAGCTGGGTGCGAAGATCAACCCTGCAGCTGGGTGCGCAGGGAGGGGAGGAGAAGAGAAAGAAAGAGAGAGATCTACAAGCTAAGAGTGCAGATAGAACTGTATGCTTTTATCTAATATTTTATAAAGCGCAGCTCTGTCGACGTAGCCCTAGGGAGAGGGTGAACCATGTATATCCTGTTGTTGTGTGTGATTGATGTTGTGTTCTTCTGATCTCTGATATACTGTTAATGAAATATTGTGTTAGATCTGAGATATAGTTTGCATAGTAGGCTTAAGAAAGATAAAGAATAACTAGATCTGTGTGAGAGTGTTGCCTTGGATCCACTTTGCATTTCCTCTGGTTGTAGACACCTGTGTCCTGCAACCCCCTATAGCTACTTCGGGTGAGACTGCATCTTCTTTGCAGGTGTTGCCGAAAGGGCCAGTAGTTAGGGCTTATTGGTGCTCTGTTAGAGTTGAACCCTGGGTCTGCCCTTGTGCCAACACTAACTTACCCCAACGGGGCCCACATGACTTTTGGCGCTTCATCTCCTAGGGTTAGGTTTTTGGATGTCTAGGGTTTTGGCATTATGTTTATTGTAAAAAGGCCTTCAAAGCCTCATTGTACTCATCTTCTTGCGAATGAGCATAGCAGTCACATCTTTTCTCAGAGATAAGCAACCACCATTCTAGCAAGCTTGTTTTCAGTGTGCATTTTACAGTTTTCAACATATTTCTTATTTAATAGAAGTCAAGTTTTATTGTATCTCTATTATTGTTCATTGTGTCTCTGTGTTATTATTATAAATCTGTGGTTTCATTTCGTTCCGGTCATAAATCCGGATCACCAAATAAAAAGAAATCGATTTGCTGTGGGAAAATAACCAATAGAAAACTAATGTAGTGGTGAGTTGCAATTGATCTATGACTAAAAGAGAAATGAGTTCATTAAAAATACCATGAACATGATTAGAGACGCCCTACGCTAGCATTCCTACAAAAACCCACGACAATCAATAAACACAAAAATGCAACAATGCACAAGAATAAAACCATATGACATTGATTTTACCCTAGAAACCCTAATGGGAAAACCAATTTTGAATGTCATATCTTAGTGTATTATTATGAGCAATTACAAAGATTTAGATAGTATCAATCTCTCTATGCTTTCAATATTATGCTCTTATAAGGAATTTCATAACCTCTTTCCTAATTTCTACCAAAAGAACCCCATCTTCCTTCTTTTGCTTACATTTAACATACAATTTGGTGCATTTTTATGTTGGTAGTTAGAAGGCCAAGCATCCTTAACCCTTCAACACCCCTATAGTGCTCCTTTACTATTTCATTTTGTCTTCTTGCATCTAGCGGGCTTCTACAATTTGGTGGGTGAGTAGGTGGCCGAGCATGTGGCCATAACGTTAATGATCACCCTCACCTCTTCATCAATTTCCATGGCAACAAAATTTGCATCTCAACTGCAACATCTTCGTCTTCGCTATAGCCTATGATAGAACAATCTCATTGTCTAATTAATCTAACTAGATTCGAGTCATGCCATTCATGTTTTTCAAATCAAAGGCTTCAAGTGCTACCAAGTCTTTTGATGTACCTTCCCCAATGTAGAGTTGTGGTTACTCCATCAAACTTGTGATGCCAAGGCTCGACCTCCAAGGGGACAACCCAACAATAGAATTTATCTAATCACCCTCCACCATGCATCCATTGTCCACCTTATCACTCTGCCACATCAACAGGGGTACGCCAAGCATGAAAAGCAATAGGGCTCAAAGCACAATATTAACCGGAGAATTAATAACTTAGCGATTTGGATTCTTGAATGATCTATTCATATCATCTAGACTATAGAATGCGCCTCTCTACACTATATCATAACATGGATGCAATAAGATTTGGTAACAACTCCAACTTCTCATTATAGATCATAATGTACAACAATATATAAACAACATGACCTTGGATGCAAATTGCCACGAATCTACTAATTACCAACTTCTTTACAATCTCATGACAAGGTATATAAAGTATAGCAAATGGATTACAAATCGCTTCATTTCCCATGTGTTCATATTCTCTCATTTATAAAAAAGAGGAAGAGAAAGAGACCAGGAAGAAATAAATCCACTAAAAGAATGACAACCTATTGTCACTATTAACCTTTTGTGTGCAACAATCTCTTGTGTTGTCCATCCACACTAGCTCCCTGCTTTATTTTTATTGTCTCTACAACGAAAGTTAGTGTGTCAATGTAATGCAATCAATCTCAATGCAATTAAACTTTATACAAATGTGATTGAGCCAAAATGTCACAATTCCTCAATAAAGAGGAATATTAGTCTCTCTGCACTGCAACGCCTACAACAATTATGCCTTATAGAAAAGGTGCATCACTATAATGTACATCTTACATTGGTAATTCTCCACTACTCTATGCCTTTGATACATTGACCAAATCTACACAATATAATGATAATATTATCAATGTACCTTGCACATAGACGAACAATAAGCATCCAGTTGTAAAGCATTTAATGTTTTGCATGTTGACATGTACACCATTAGACCTAAAACAACTTCATTGCAAAACATTTAATGCCCTACATGATGGTGTGTACATGCAAAACAATAAATGCTATACAACATAGATTCAACGATATACACACCCCCATAAACTTTAGTAGTCGAATCACTACGAAAGGGAGTACCTGATCCCACAAACAAAAAAATCTCATACACTAATTTGGTATTTAATTTGACCTTGACTTTAAAATTAAATTAGATTATATATTTTACATGTATAACTTATATTATATATATTATATTATAAAACATTAAATACTTTATAATGGGATGGTAATTACCCCTTAAATACTTTATAATGGGATGGTAATTACCCCTTAAACACTTTATATCTGGATGGTAATTACCGCTTAGCATCACTACAATATACTTCCAACAACGACGATTCTACTTTACTCTAGTCCTTTGATACATTGATCAAATCTACAAATTGGAACAAACTTATCTGTACGGCTCAGTAGTCATAAATGTAGTGAATCTTTCAAACAGTCATAAATTCTCCGAACTTTAAGCTTTTGTGTACTTGTCAAGTTACGACCGTCAAAACATTTATCCCCAAAATCATATAAACAAAGAGAGGAAAAATAATTAAAAACAGTTATCGGCGGTAAATCCAACCAGTCTTCCCGAGAACCCGCAAGAAGATTCAGGGAGAAGGGGGCAAGTGGATGGGAACAAAACTTTTAGCAGTCATTCTCCTCTTCTCCACTGTCCTCACTCTGAATTTCCAACGCAGCACAAAAACCACTCCACCCGATTCTATCTCTCTGCTGCGTCCCGATAATTTGCCATTAACCCATGCACCCATCCCCATCGGTAATTCATCATCTTTCTTATCATTATTTCTCAACAACGCTTCATTTTCGTCGTCCTCCTCCACTTTGATCAGGTTTGACGCCTTTGTCGAACACTGGTGGGAAGTGGGAAGGTTGGGAGAGGAAGAACAAAGAAGAAGAAAAAGAAGGAAGTTGGAATTAGCAGCGGAGGGCATCCTCAATCTCAACCTGGCGAAGAGAATCGGGAAATCGATACGAAGGCCCGGTGTTATGTCCAAGGCCCGTGTGTACCCCGATGTTAACGTGGTACGTCCCAAGGAGTACTGGGACTACGAGTCTCTCACGCTACAGTGGGGGTAAACTTAACCATAACCAAAAACCTTTTTCAAATTTCATTTGATTTTGTCTTTGGCTGTACATTTGCATTGGTGAGATTTCTGAGTTAGTGTTGCGGGCACAGTGACCAGGAGAACTATGAAGTGGTGAGAAAGGTGGGAAGGGGTAAATACAGCGAAGTGTTCGAGGGCGTCAATTCTATTAACAACGAACCATGCGTTATTAAGATCCTCAAGCCTGTCAAGAAGAAAAAGGTGCGATGCCCTTTGCCTTTCTTTTCTTCCTTTCTATTTCTCTAAACCGACCGCGCATGCATACTCTCAAGCCTCCACAAATATGGTTTTTATATGGGTTGGATATAGGAGTTTTTGTTAGCCAATCCGGTATATCAGCCTGTCAAAAACCCGTTTCCGGTGTCGAAGTCCCGATCTCAAGATATTAGACTGTCCTCTGTTTGTGAACATTATCCCTGTACCTCTGGAGCTCCTGCAACCGATGATGATGGTTGGGATGTGGTGAGCAAGAAACATATTCAGCCTAGCAGGGAAGAGAAAACCCAAAACAAGTCTGCCTCGCCATCCTAAGGAAATGGTATGACCACCAAAGGAAAACCCCAAGCTATGCAAGAACCTCCTAAGAGATTGGGCTTAAATAATTAGGCGTTTGTAACTTGAAACAACAATGAAGGCAAGCCCGTTTTCCATCCTCATTTTGGAAAAATTGGGGGCCCTCGGTCCATGAGGCGGAATAAGCTCCATGCCAAGCAAGGACCCTAATGATTATTTGAATAATAATAATAATAATCTATTTTTAAGGTCACGGTCAAACCAAACATCCAATTGGTGTATGAGACCCCTTGTTTGTAGGACAAGGGACTCCCTCCGCCCAATGATTTGACTAGTAAAGTCTATGGAGGCATACATACCCTACCCCCCTCTGGATTTGAACTTGTGACCTCTTAGAAGGAAACACATGTTCTTAACCATTAGGCCCACTCAGGCTGTATTTGTAGAATGTGTAGAGGGTAGAGGTGGATGCAGGGACTCTCTCCATTATTAGAGGTGCATGCAGGGACTCTCTCCATTATTTTAACATCAAAGTTCTTTCATGAAATGTCCAAGAGTTGACCCACCTTGTAAGAAAAATGTAGTTCGAAGAATTAAAGACTAAGTAAATAGGATAGTTATCCTTCATCATCAAGAGATTAAACAAACAAGATTAAATTTATTTATTCCCTTGTGTTTATTTGGCTTGGTTCTATGGACATTGTCACTACCAATGAAGGAGGTAGGGGTGGTATAGTCGTCTTAATCTCCCCATGTTTTCTTTTGTATGTTACAAATTTAGGTTCTAACCCCGCTTAGGATATAGTAGAGGGTTATGGTCACGTTATGAAATCATATTCTTAGGCTAGCCAATATCTAATCTCCAATGATGTAGTCGCAAGTCGTTTTGAATGTTGGTGGCTAATGAACTTCCAAAAGCCCATTGGTTTGTTTGTGGGGACTTCAATATGTTGAAATCCCTAAAAAATAAAAAAAGCGATATTCCCCTTTTGTTGGTGGCAGGGGGCAAAATCGACAACAACTCAACAAAATCAAAATGGTGAAACTGGACGCCAAATTAAGCAATAATTGAGATATTACAAAATCTATAAAGTATTAAATAGTTAAAATTTGATAAGAAAAAATCAAGGATTTTCCATTTCATGACAAATCCACAAAATTAGTTTGTACAATATAAATATGTGCTTGTTTAAACATCAAATAACTTTATTTTCATCATATACTTGTTATATACTAAAAGGACACTTAATGCCAACATTTAAAAAGAAAAGAGAGGGAACAACTGTGGATAGTTTTAACACTAGTAGAATCATAGTGCCTCTCAATGGCAGATAAATGCTTCAACATTCTTGACACTCGACATGTTCAATTGCGAGAATTTGTTTAGTACTTGCACTTAAAGTAACAATAACTTAAACAAATCATAAACAACAATCACCTACTATAGATGGGAACTTATTTATTGTAGGAACATAAGTTACATGAGAAAACCTAGTGTTAACCATTGAGTTAAGGTTAACCAGGATTGGTGAGTGGATGGATGAGCCTTAGGGAGCAACTTATCCCTCGATGATCGATCTTCATCTGGGATATCATCAGATGAGGGCCATGGAGTAGGATACTCACAGGTCTGCTTCCAGACTTCATTATGATTTCTTGCTCATGCCCTTGGGGTTGACCAATACACTAGTCACTTTCCAGTTTTGCAGGCAGTGGAAAAGGCATCTATTGTTGTTATTTGATGCCCTATACAACAAGACATGGGAGGTTCACCCGAGTCAGTCGGATGAGACAGGTGGGATTGTGGCCATGACAAAGTTCTTTTATTTGGACTTTGTAGCAGTCATTGGGAATGGTGAAATTCCAATTTGGTGGTGGGATTCAAGCATTCATCCGAGTAAGGGATTTATTCAGATGAGGTTGATGATTGACAGAGTTGAGGCAGTGATTGATCTGCGTCGTTGTGGGGATGTTGTGAGAGGAGTTGTGGAGTTTTTATCTATACGACGAGGTAGTTTATCCCTCACGATACCTAGGATCGAGTAGCCGTGGACTGGTAGGTTTTGACTTCATTGAGATGCCTCGATTGAGTATGATTCATGATAGTGGGTACCATGGGAGGAGAGCGCAGTCTGAGCATGGCGGTCAGACGATTATGATCAGAGGGTTGCAGCGTCGACATGATGGTTCCTCTCGATGATTAGCTTGGGACCTTGGGAATGCAATGTTTGACAACTCGGTAGTCGATACAAATGAGATGGCTAGTTTTCGCTTCTCGGAGTTTACTCTTGGGGTGCTTAGGATTGGTTGCTTGGAGGAGTGGTCTTTTGAGGAGTTGACTGAGTTTATGCAGCTTATGATTGCCTATCTTATCAGAGGCAGTCAGGTGGATTCTTGTGTTAGCACCTTGCAGATCAGTTCTATGAGTAGAGGGTGCTTCACATCATACAGGTTGGTTTGGGACCCTGCTATCATTTTCAATTTCAGTTTAGTTCAGCCTGCAGAGCGTCTCGCTGTGATGGCATTGCTTGAGGACAAGCAATCTTTGGGAAGGGAGGACTATAATGTCCCCATCTTTTGGGTTCCCCTATTCTGCAGTTGGAGATGACTTTCGAGGATTGTGTCAGTCAGGACAGAGGGGTGAGGTTATGTCACCAGTGAGCTCGGAGGGTTTGGAAGAGTTATGTGAGGCCCAACCTAGTCCATTTATCATCTTTCATCATCAGGATCACTTCCGCACAGTTCGTTCTTGGTTTCGTGGCATTCCGACGATTCCTGTAATTTGGGAGTATTATTGAGCATACTTTAATTAAATGCACTAAAGGTGTTATTCGGATCATATTATTTGAGGGGACACCTTAGTGTAATAGCTTGTTGGAACCAGGAGGAAAAACTCTAAAGGTTGAGATGATTAAAAGGTGACTTCCAGTGGCCGAAAATGCTCTAAAATCAAATAAATCACTTTTTGGAGAAAAAAGTTTATTAAATTAATAGTCATTTTATGAGAAAATATGAAAGATGAATTAAAAGTCACTTGAGGGGAAAAAAGTGAAAGGGGGTATAGAGGAGAGAAAGGGGTTCATATTCTCTCATTATGTTGATGATTATTGATGTGATTTGGAGAGCTCTTGGAGCCTCTGGAGGTTTGGAATAAACCCTAGTTCGGATTGGTTTTGGTGGTGAGAGATCCACCCTAGCTGATCAAGCTTGGTTTCGGTGGTGAGAGATCCACCCTAGCCATAGATTAGGAAGGCCATTCAGGTTTTCCATTTGGGTTCCATTATTGGGGAGTTTGATCTACCATTTTGCAGTACCTCGGGATTTGAGGAGGAGACTGTCTTTCATTGCTGGACTGAGTTTGTCTTTGTGGGGCCATACCTTTGTGATAGGACCGATTTTCTTAGTGGAGGAGCAGAGCTACATTTGTGGAGGCCGAGTTACTGTCTAGAGACCGATTTGCTCTGTGTTGGGCTGAGTTTCATGGTCTAAGGGTCGACCCCCTTTGCTGCTGGACCGAATTCCATTTCCTAAGACTAAGTTTCTTGCAGCTCAGCTGATTTCATAGACAAAGGGGCCGATTTCCTCTTTCTGGGACGTTACAGTGGTAGGCTGGGCCGTGTTTTCTCCATTGCTGGCCGAATTCTTATCTAGTGGACGTGTTTACTTGCTGCTGAGGCTTGGTTCACTTACCAGGGCCGATTTCACTCGCTATTGGGCCGCCATTCTCAAGGAAGGAGCCATATATAATTGCTGGGAGGTCGTGGGGTTTGTAGAGACCAATTCTTTAACTGCTGGCAGCCTGGGGGACGACGTTTCATCATTCAACAGCAGCTTACAGTGCCATAATCCCTCTCATCACTCAACAACAGTCTACTGTGCCATATTCCTTTGTTCTTTCTGATCTGGACATCTTATGTATTGAGGTCAGAACTTTAATAAAATCAGAATATTTCTTATGGTTTTTATTTGCTGATCATGATGTTATAATTGTGTTATCTCTCTTGGATCTTGCTGTAAACATTTGCATGTAATATGAGAATTATAGTGGGCATCAAACCCTCAACTATCCATTTGAAATACACCTAGAAACCAACTAGCCCACATACAATTACATAACAGCAGTAACAAGCAGGTTATGCAGTGGTTTTGGGGGTTGTTGTCAAACTGTTTGACAATAATCCTGATCGAGAGGAATCATATCAGCAACCATAAAAATGGTACCGCTGCAGCAAGTGGTCCTTATAGATGGTTTGGAGGGTTATAACCAAGTGTTTGATAAAACTCCACACCAGAAATAAACCTAAGAACACTACAGTAAAGAGAAAAGGGGATCATTGCAGGGGATTTGGGCATAATAACAAAGTGTTTGACAAAACTCTTGAGCCAACAATCCATTAATAATATAATAGCAGCGGGAAGAGAGTTATTGCTGTTAGATTTAGGGTAAATTTGAAAAACAGCAGTCTCTTTTTAATTTCAATGCCAAAACAACTTAAATCTGAAACATGAACAGCATATGAAAGATAGATCTAAAACATACAGTATCAGTAGAAGAAGAAAACTCAGATCATATACAATAAATCTCAGATCTTAAACAGTAAAGAAAAGCTCTCCAAATATGACAGCAGATCTATATAACTTAGTTCTGAAACTATGCTCAAACAGTAAACAAAGAGCACATCTTATAGATCCATACAATGCTTATTCAATAAAACAATTCTATGGTAAACTCAGATCTGAAACTAGAAGAAACAAGTAGGAGGCATACCTGGTACCTGCCTTACCTCTGAAGATAGCACAAAACCACAATAGGTGTAGATCCTTGTAGTTATGCTCAGACAAAGGTTCAGTTCATGGATCTACAAAAGATCTTTT
>ML778683.1:0-62383 GCA_009831015.1 Picea engelmannii
TTTGTTTTGTAAATTAATCTTCAGTCGTGTAGAGTAAATATAATGGGCATTGTGTGTATCTCAAAAGATACTAGATTCATGGAGAGAATGTAATTAATATTTATGTGAAACATTATACATGCAGGTTGTTGAATTTTCATGTGTACAGTTGTTAATAGTTCCATGTATTCTGAGAAGTGATCATTTTATATGCTTAATTGGTTGAATATGTATGTGGTTATTGTGGAACATTATTATAGGCAATGTTATTTTCGTTGTTGATTTTTATTTTCCTATAAAATACATGTCATAATATTGATTACAACTTAATTAGATGACTGAGTGCATTACAAATCTCTTCCATTATGAACTAAGAACTTCTTAGGAATCAAAGTTAAAAGATATATTCAAAACAAAGTTGGAATACAAGTTAACAACTTAAAACACAAAAATGATGAGCATAAATGCATATCATGACAATTAAATATATGATCTTACAATTTTGTTGTGCTATGATATATTTATGTGTGAATGTGCCTATATATCTCCTCCTCCAAAGCAAATTGTCCCTCCCTCTCTATTTGGAAGCGGGAGATAATAATTTGGTCACCTCATAAAATTAAATGTGACATGGTGATTAGTGACGTTATTTACAATGTGCAAGGTTCCACCGCCTAAGGATAAGGGAGAAACTTAGCGTGTTCTCTATAGCCTTTATCTAATTACTACCCTGAAGTTTTTACCATTTTTCCCTTTTTGCATTGAATGCTACAGGATTCCTCCCTCTCATCTTGTACACTTTCAGGTACTCAGGTTTTTTAAATCTGGATCCATAGTTGTCTTCTATGGTTCATTATATTTCCATAGACTGCTCCTCCACTCCAAACCGACTTATGAGCAAGGATTTATGCCCTTATGAAGTAAATTGGTATTGAAATTTACCTTGTGCGATTTCAGTTGTAACTTTTCATATGAGTTTTTTTTTTTAGAACGATTTGTCTCATTGGGAATCTCTCTCCTAGTTATTTCATTTAAGCCATAGTTTGCAGCTATGATAGTATGTGAAATCCATGATTATGTTCATGGGAAATTGTTGAGATAAAAGGGAAATAATGCATAGCTGAGATTCCATGTCTTCCACTAATAGAGATTTCATGGCCACCCTGCATTGGAGTATTGGAAGGAAGTGGGATAGCCTTAGGGACAGGTTAGCAGTGAAGGGATTCCATTCCTTATGTTATTCAAGGTTAAGGGAAAAGAGAGGTTTGTAAATGGAATTGTTGTAAAAGACATGGGTTGAGGTGTTATTCTATGGCTTTAATAATTGGGAATTGGGTTGAGTGTGGAAAACCAAAGTCGTAGTAAATAAATTTTCCTGTGGTGTTTCATTGCCTGGAAAAGGGGTGGAACCTTCAAGATAGTGCCTACAAATGGGAGGAAAAACACTCCCATGGAGCTATTTCCCCAAGTGCAACTCACAACAAATAAGTATTTAGTCTTATTAATTATATTTTGATGGTTAGTTATTGTGGTTGCTATTGTAATGATTAATATATGCTTATTTGGTGAAGTTATAAGGCTAGAAATTGTATTGGCTTAGGAATACAATTCAGGGTTATCCGGAAATGATTTATATGCATATTTCAAATGTTGTTACAGTGATTAATTCTAAAGTGGAGGGCATATTTATGCCTTTGTTTTGTAAATTAATCTGTAGTCGTGTAGAGTAAATATATTGGGCATTGTGTGTATCTCAAAAGATACTAGATTCGTGGAGAGAATGTAATTAATATTTATGTGAAACATTATACATGCAGGTTGTTGAATTTTCATGTGTACTATTGTTAATAGTTCCATGTATTCTGAGAAGTGATAATTTTATATGCTTAATTGGTTGAATATGTACGTGGTTATTGTGGAACACTATTATAGGCAATGTTATTTTCGTTGTTGATTTTTATTTTCCTATAAAATACATGTATTAATATTGATTACAACTTAATGAGATGACTGAGTACATTACAAAACTCTTCCATTATGAACTAAGAACTTCTTAGGAATCAAAGTTAAAAGATATATTGAAAAAAAAGTTGGAATACAAGTTAACAACTTAAAACACGAAAATGATGAGCATAAATGCATATCATGACAATTAAATATATGATCTCACAATTTTTTTGTGCTATGATATATTTACATGTGAATGTTCCTATATATCTCCTCCTCCAAAGAAAAATGTCCCTCCCTCTCTATTTGGAAGTGGGAGAGAATAATTTGGTCACCTCATAAAATTAAATGTGACATGGTGATTAGTGACGTTATTTACAATGTGCAAGGTTCCACCACCTAAGGATAAGGGAGAAACTTAGTGTGTTCTCTATATCCTTTATCTAATTACTACCCTGAAGTTTTGACCATTTTTCCCTTTTTGCATTGCATGCTACAAGATTCCTCCCTCTCATCATGTACACTTTCAGGTACTCAGGTTTTTTAAATTTGGATCCATAGTTGTCTTCTATGGTTCATTATATTTCCATAGATTGCTCCTCCACTCCAAACCGACTTCTGAGCAAGGAGTTATGCCCTTCTGAAGTAAAATGGTACTGAAATTTACCTTGCATGATTTCAGTTGTAACTTTCTCATATGAGTTTCGTTTTGCGAATGATTTATCCCGTTGGGAATCTCTTTCCTAGTTATTTCATTTAAGCCATAGTTTGCAGCTATGATAGTATGTGAAATACATGATTATGTTCATGGGAAATTGCTGAGATAAAAGGGAAATAATGCATAGCTGAGATTCCATGTCTTCCACTAATAGATATTTCCTGGCCACCCTACATTGGTGTATTGGAAGGAAGTGGGATAGCCTGAGGAACAGTTTAGTAGTGAAGGGATTCCATTCCTTGTGTTATTCAAGATTAAGGGAAAAGAGAGGTTTGTAAATGGAATTGTTGTAAAAGAAATGGGTTGAGGTGTTATTCTATGGATTTAATAATTGGGAATAGGGTTGAGTGAGGAAAACCAAAGCCGTAGTAAATAAATTTTCTCGTGTTGTTTCATTGCCTGGAAAAGGGGTGGAACCTACTCAAGCTAGTGCCTACAAATGGGAGGAAAAACACTCCCATGGAGCTATTTCCCCAAGTGAAACTCACAACAAATAAGTATTTGGTCTTTTTAATTATATTTTGATGGTTAGTTATTGTGGTTGCTATTGTAATGAGTAATATATGCTTATTTGGTAAAGTTATAAGGCTAGAAATTGTATTGGCCTAGGAATACAATTTTGGGTTATTCGGCAATTATTTATATGCATATTTCAAATGTTGTTACAGTGATTAATTGTAAAGTGGAGGGCATATTTATGCCTTCGTTTTGTAAATTAATCTTCAGCCATGTAGATTAAATATATTGGGCATTGTGTGTATCTCAAAAGATACTAGATTCATGGAGAGAATGTAATTAATATTTATGTGAAACATTATACATGCAAGTTGTTGAATTTTCATGTGTACAGTTGTTAATAGTTCCATGTATTCTGAGAAGTGATAATTTCATATGCTTAATTGGTTGAATATGTATTTGGTTATTGTGGAACATTATTATAGGCAATGTTATTTTCGTTGTTGATTTTTATTTTCCTATAAAATACATGTAATAATATTGATTACAACTTAATTAGATGACTGAGTACATTACAAATCTCTTCCATTATGAACTAAGAACTTCTTAGGAATCAAAGTTAAAATATATATTCAAAACAAATTTGGAATACAAGTTAACAACTTAAAACACAAAAATGATGAGCATAAATGCATATCATGACAATTAAATATATGTTCTTACAATTTTTTTGTGCTATAATATATTTACGTGTGAATGTGCCTATATATCGCCTCCTCCAAAGAAAATTGTCCCTCCCTCTCTATTTGGAAGTGGGAGAGAATAATTTGGTCACCTCATAAAATTAAATGTGGCATGGTGATTAGTGACGTTATTTACAATGTGCAAAGTTCCACCGCCTAAGGATAAGGGAGAAACTTAGCGTGTTCTCTATAGCCTTTATCTAATTACTACACTGAGGTATGGGAGGAACGCAACTAACCCTATGTTGTCAATGTATTAGCCACCAATAGGTCGGCCTGAAGGTGTGGGTGCAATCAAATTCCACCAAAACTTGCAACCTAAATAGTTCACTTCATATTCAATTGTCCCTTCTTTTACAATTAATGTGACCAAGGTTAGCAAAAGGTTCAAGAGTTATATTGTTTTGATGATTCTATCTCAATACAATCCGAATTCAAGCAAATTACATAAACCTTTTCAGTGAAGGTTGATTATTATGAATTTTCTAAGCCTTTCTCACTCGAAAAAAATGACTAATTTTGCATGCTCATTGTTTTCAAACTATGTATCCAATTCTGCTAATTGAAAAATGGTTATTTTGGATTTCTTATATGATGGACCTTCAAAACTAATGATTGTAAAAATTCAAAGGAGAAATATACAAGTAGAAGGCTCTCTTTTCTTCCTCATGAAAAAGGATAAAATAAAATTTGTGATTTTGTTGATGATAAAAAAATACATTTTTCAGTTACCTTTCATTATACAAAAAAACATCTTTAGTAAAGTTGCTAAAAAATTCAACTATACCATCAACTACCTAGCTCATGTGGCAAAAAACATGGCTATTTTCTCATAGTTGATTCTATAGTCCTCTGCTACATAAACTTGTGGCTTATCCACCATATAAACAACAACTATGAACATACTAATGATATCCATAATCATTGTATTCAAATATACAGTTTTCCAAGTCAAAACTAGTTCAAAAAAATACTTTATAATTACAAAATTTGTGTACATATCAGCTCAGACCAAACATGGAAACATTATCTATGCCAAAAAGTATTTTGTATCAATAGCATAGATATTAATTCAAAGAAAAGGCCTATGATCTAGCTCGGAAAAAGTATCTTCCAATTTCTCCCATCTCTACCAGGTACTAGGAGCCATCAACAATCCCTCCTTGGACACTAAGTCTGCGATTATGTTTAATTCTATATCAACATGTACACATGTGATCTCATTAATAATAACTTTAAGGTAAGATATCTCCTCAAAGATAGGACTCAAAATAAAAAAAATTAAATGCACGTACCCCCATCATCCAATCTACAACAATCTTGGAATCACCCATGACCTATAAATTATGAACACCATGCTCCATAGTCGGCCTTAAAGTCGATTTTAAGGCACATACCCCACTCATCCAATCTATGAAAACCTTGGAATCACTCATGACCTATAACTTTTAAACACTGTGCTCCAAATCCAACCTTAAATTCAATGTTAAGGAACATACCCCCATCATCCAATCTATAATTGTAGTGTTCCCCATTACCATCAGACCCAAAAATCTGCTCAAAAACCACAAGGTAACGTGCCCAGTCCTAAGTTGAGTCACACCACACAATTTTTCTTCTCTAAAATCAATTCTAACAATGGAAATATCTCATAAAAACAAGTTGCACGTGCAACCCTCCTTATAGTGTGCACGGCGTTTCTTTTTCATTTTTGTGTGTGGGTCTTTTTCCCAACAAGCACGATAATTATTTTGGGCATGTGCAGAGATTTAAGCCTTGTGTTGGAATCTCGTGACCATTTCTACACAAATTAATCTAACAATTAACATTTATTAATTGGCATGCCATGCATATGCAACAGTTATGAAAAACTAACAATAACATGCACATTCATGCATAATTACATACAAATTTTGTAAATAGAAATAACTAAAACATAAACACGATAAGAAACATATAAACACACACAAAAGAGCACTTATGTTTTGGTATAAATCACTAACTGCATGAAGACATCAAATGTTCCCCCCAGTCATAGACTTTGTTGTTCGTACACTCTCAATAGCAGGTCACCCCCATGTTGGGGCTATGAATCCACCAAGGCAAAGGCTACCTAAGCCAAACTAAGGTCTAACAAACAACTCAATAAAGAATAGGCTCAACAGTACACTCCAACAATAGTTCCCAGCTCATAGCCTCTCATTTCCCACAGCTTGTCCCCCCCAAGCAAAGGTACGGGTGATGGATGCAAGGATGAGAAAAATATTGTAAGAATGATGAATGATGGAAAATACACTAAGTTCCCCACATTATATTGCATGTTCTTATATTGACACTTGTCATTCCAGGAAATGCCTTTGGCTCCACTTGGTAATTTGTTCCTTTCACTTGGGAACTTATGATAAAATTATAACATAGAGCTTATGACTTAGGAATAATATTATTGTATTCCATGGCTTAAGCCCTCATGACTTAGCCCCATTTCCCTCTTGTGGAGTCCTATCCCCCCATACTCTTTTGTCTGACTTGGTCTGCAGCAATGATTTATTTTATTAATAAAAACAAGTTTGATTACATAATACATTTTGTTAAGCTCGTTGGCCTAATCACACATGCACTCTGGCCTTAAAATATATGCATATATGCAAAGGCAATCTGGCCTAAAACATCTCAGCTCACCAACCTATAAAACATATGCACATTTACAACTTGAGGTTCATCCTAGGGGTATTACAATAACAACCTTGGAATCACCCATGACCTATAACTTTTGAACACAATGCTTCATATCCAGACTTAAAGTCAATTTTAAAGACAAAAGTTCAACGTTGTTATTAGTGCTTCTACCTATACTAACTTTTAATTTCAAGAAATATGAATATGAGAGATATAGTATCCCTTTGGGTCCTCCAATGGTAACTCCCCTTGAGAAACCCCATATTACTTCTTATATAGTCCTCCTCTGGGGCCAAGCACTATTCTTATATAGTACTTCTGCAACCACAACTCTTGGGGGTTTGCCACTTTTTTCCTTATTGAATGTTTAAGTATGGCTAAAATCTACAAGGCACACTGTTGAGGTGAGGGAGACGTGCTTGAAAATAGACTTGAATTTCTAGCTAACCAGATTCCCCAGCAGATAATAAGAGGAAGATTTTTTACAACATTGAATTGTGAGTTATCAAACTGAGCTTTCATAATTTCTTCCATATGAAAGCCTCTTGAGTTTTTCTTGAGCCCAATTTGTGACTCTACTTCCTTCCAAATAGAATCAGCAAAAGGATATTGAATGAGTAGATGGAAATTTCTTCTTCACTTACCTTACAAAGAGGACATCTCTGTAGCCACTGCCAGATTCGTTTTTGCATGAAGTCCCAAATAGGGACCTTTTGATTGATGAACAGCCACATTAATAATCTACCTTTTAGAGGGCCTTTGAATTTCCAAACCTCTTTGAACCACCATTCCTCCTAAAACGTAAAATGTTCTTCTATGAGTACTTTATACACAAGCTTTGGTGTGCATTCCCCTCCAGTTGGGTGCCTAGACAAAATTAGCTCATCATCAACATCTTTTATCCTTACATGGCTACTTTTTAGAGAAAGACATAATTTTGTCCAAATATCACCCTGGAACCATTTCCAACCTTATAGAGCAACAAATTTCCAATTAGAGGGTGTTAGCACTAGGAATCACCCAGAGATTGCATAGACGGTAAGCCCAGTATCCATAAGGTTATATGTAAATGTAAACGAGTTTAAAGAGGTCAAATGGATACGACTCAAGATAATAATGTTCTAACTCAAAAATATGGGCTAGCATGCACAAGCAATTGGGGTCTTGATCAACTTCAGTCAGTAAGTGGGAGTAAAGGTGAATAGAAGGAATACTTTGGTGAGGGAAATGTAGAGGTTTGCTATGGACATCAGGTCTTCATGCAACCTAAGGAGGAAAAACTCAAACACAAGATCTTCTTGAATTCAAATTTTAAGGAAACTGAAGAACATCATAATAGTACTATAATCAAACATTCATCATAATATAGCTACAACAATCCATGTGAATCATTCAATCATGAATACTTCAGTATCAGAGGAAAATAAGATGGAATAAGAAAGCTGACTTATATTAATTAAGAAGTCTCAAATCAAGTACATAACTAGAGAACCAGTATGCTTTATCAAAATATTACAAAATAAGGGAGCCTAGCTCAACCATTTGAACCTACTAAAGCATTTGGATTGTCTATTTATAACAAAAAGGGAAGGTCGCAGCTAGAGGTGTGAGCTAGAATTCCTCCCATAAAATTCTCCAAATAGTTATTTCATCTAACAACTAGGCTAACAACTATGCTATAAAAAAGGAAAATGTTGTCCATTGATCCAACCAACTTTAAACTGACTTGATCTTCATTGATGCGCATCTCCTTTCATGCCAAATGTCCTGCATAGTTTGTAAGTTGTCATCATGTTTCCAGTTACTATCTCAGCTATTCTCCACATCATCAATCGCTCACAAGGATGATAAATCGAACCCCTTGACTCCAGGTACCTGTTGGTAGCGTCATTTGGTAGTGCTCTAGGTAGCAAGATTTTGTAGTGCCTCCACAAACTCTCTGCAAATTCATAGTGCAACCTCCAAAAATAGGCCTGCAGAATGGGTAGCGTCAAGCCTGTGTGTCTCTGTGCGTAATTCAACCTCTGTTAAAATTACGGTAACGCCAAAGCCTGTGTAATTTAGTCTCTATGTGAAATTCGGTAGCGCCATGCCTGTGTACCTGTGCGTGCAATTTGATAGTGCCAATGTTGGCCTGGTACATCAAAACAAATTAGGTAGCACCCTATGGAATTTAGCAGTACCATGGCTACACCAGTCTTAGGAAATTAGGTAGCATTGTAGGTAGCAGTCTAATAAGATATGAAAAATAGACAATTTTGTAGTGCCACAGTGCTACGAAATGTCTGTGCTCTTTCTATATGAAGAGACTAATCCTTTGAGAATCACAAAAACCTTGAGTTGAATGCATTAGAAGCCTGTAAAGCCTGTATAAGTGGAAAAAGTAGTACTTCCTCGATCACTTATCTTTGCAAAAAGAGGCCATTCTCAAAAATGGAGTTCACCTTTCACCAATCACTTCATCAACATGACACTCCTTCTTATGGAAGGAGGACCTTCTTTTGGCACATCAGTATGCTCTCCCTTTGTAGTAACAGGCTTCTTCATTGGAGATATGATTTTCTTGGCTACTGGTTTCTCCTTTTCAATAGCATCTTCAACCAACACATTCAAATTTCTCTGAGCCATCTCATCCTTGAAATGTTGCAACTATGTTTTGAGTTTTTTGTTCCGAGACTAAAAGTCTTTGTTTTGCCTATAAAGGTTCTTGAGTTGCTTATGGAGACATTGGTCTCTTCTTGCTGCAAATATTCCTAAATCAAGAGTATGTTTGTAACCATCCATGAGTTCTTTCATCTTAATCCTTTCAGATATGCCTTCTGATTTCAAACGAGCCACCTCCTTCCTAGTTTCCATGGGTTGTTTAATCAATATTTTGAAGGTCTGGTTGCTAGGTGGAGTGATTATGTTGACAGTCTCAACAGGATTCTTCATGGCTTCATCTTCATGTTGTAGAGGGACTACATCCACCATCTCAACAAGATTTTCAATGCCTTTTCCCTTATCTCTCTTTTTCTTTAGAATAGAAACCTTTGGTAGGGCTTGTGTTCCAACAGTCTCATTAAGAGATGAGATCTTGTGAAAGGTATTCTGACTTTTGTACTAGCTGTTGGAGGAGATGAAGAGAAGTGAAATTTCCTTCCCTTTTTGGTTGTGGATTTTTTATAGGAAGGGACCTCTTCCAATTCTGGTGTAGGAGGGGGTGAAAGGTCTCTCTGTGGAGAATGATAAGCCTCCTTCTCTATTTCTTCCACTTCTTTGATGGTCTCTTGGTCTTATGTGGGGGGCCTGCTCTTTCTTTTCTTGTTGGCTCCTGTTGGAGCAGTACTCGTGGATGGCAAAGGAATTTGTATTTTTTACAGAGGAGTGGGTGCTATGTCCAACTTCATGTGAGCAGAAACAATGAAATTTTCCCATGGAATGTTCCTCTTTCTCAATTATTCTGAAACCAACATTCTAATCAACCCAGAATGAAAAATACTAGTATCCACAGCCTTAGATTTGGATTGAAATCTATCTGACATTTTCCCTATGCTTCTCAACAAGTAGAAAGGAATGTTCATTTCATCTTTACCAGTAAAATGAAGTAGAAACCTTATATGGTACTAGTATAGGGTATTAAACCTCCCCTCACATGTGGAGTATCTTTGGATGATCTTAAACATTTTATCAAACTCTTCAACTAGATGACTTCTTGGTACCCCTTTGGATAGGTTGTCAGTCTGATACTCTGTCTTAAAGAAGTATTTGGAGAAGGTTGCATTCAAAGCCATGGGTTTAAACCATTTATCTTGTGTGATAGGAATCCCTCTGGTTGTTGAAATGGAGGCTTCAGACACCTCAAACTCTAGGTCTCATACCTTAGTCTTCAGGCCATCAAAATGTGATGAAAATTGCCTTGCCACCTTAGGATGACCCCTCTGCATGTTTTGGAAAAAAGCAAGGTAGCCCACCCTTTGAAAAACTTCTTTAACCATGGGCTCTGCCTCAAATAAATGCATGTCTAGAAGTTTTGTTCTGACCACAATACCTCCCTTGTGAGATTTCTTCTTCTGAGGTGTCTCCATAGGTCAGGATGAGAGGTTAAAATCTATGGTGCAGTGAAGGCTACGAAAACAAATGAGGTAGAATTCAATAAGAAATGATAGTGAACAATGGTTGTCTTTTTCCAGGACTCTCCCCTAACTCAAACTTCTTGTTGTCTTTGGAAAACAATGGCTGCAAATTTCCCTCCCCTTGACTTTTTACAAATCTTAAATCTAAGGAATAATAATTTGAAGAAGGAGAACATTGCAATAGTCTTTGAAAACTAGTTAAAAACACTCCAATCCAAAAGTGGAGGAGGCAGGGGAAACAACAGTGAGATTCAGTAGCACAGCGCGCATGCAAGGGGTAAAGTTTGCTTGGACACTCAAAACTTGGGATCAAGGGGAATGGATGTCTTACGACTGAAATCCAGGTGATGATGATTGCATATTTATGTGCGATAACAATTTATAGAAAAGTATGAGGGAAGGGATCTCTTCCAATTCTGCAGACACGATCTCTACCAAAACTCCATGCGATAATTACTACCCGAAATTGATATGCAGAGGGAAACCATGGGATACCTAGAAAAATAATGATAACTTGGAGTTCAGCAATTTTTTAGGAGATTACCATGAGCATCTTGGCTTCCAAATCCACCTCAGCATCTGATCCTGTAGCGCTACTGCCAACTACCGAGTTTTGAACATTCAAAACTTGAACACCGTTAGCAAGCTCATAAATATCAAATCCTCGAGGGAATATTTTAAGTAACCAAGTTGATGAAAACAAGGTAGATATGACATAGTCACTATGATAATGAATCATGGTAAAGAATGAAGGACAAGGAGTGCACTACGGAAACTCCTAGTGAGTTGGCAACGCTACTTTTTCAAAAAGTTGATTTGACCATTATAAGATGACAAAGGGACAACATGGAAAGGATACGAAGGTATGAGTGGATAGAGTGACATGTCAAGTCAAGTGAGTCATGGGATGAGTCAAGCTTAGTGTCAAGTCATGAATTGAGTCAAAAGATAAGCCAAGAAAATGATCCTAAGCCAAAAATTTATGTGAGGGTCAAAACTTGAGTCATCACTTAAGCCTTCATTTATTCAAGGTAACCTAAGTAAATCACACTTTAAGAGAATAAATCAAAATTAAAAATACAAAGGCTTAAAAAACTTTAAAACTAAGGGCTAAATACCCAAGGCAACTTAGTGTCATAACATTGGCTCCACAGGGGATGGCATCCTCCCTGTGGGCTACCAAGAACAAGTAGTTTCAGTGCCTTATCCTACGGCTATGGGGTCACTTATTAAAACAAAAATAAAAGAAAATTGATATTTACAGTGGCATGGAAAACCACTCCTGGCTCAAGAAAAATACTTTTTTCATACAAATTCCCATTGACAGGGCCACCAAAAACTTCAACATCCTCCAAAATATGCAACTTGTAAGTGTTATTCGAAAATACCTCAAAAATTTTGAAGGGACCAATCCACAATGCCTCGAATTTATTGTGCTTGCCTTTGTCCTGCTTGGGTGCATCCCACTTGAGTACTAGATCTCCCAGCTGGAAATCCTCTTTGCTTACCTTCTTTTCAAAGGCTTGCTTGATCTTCTGTTGATGGTCATGTGATTTGTCCAGTAGTTGCTCCCTAGTTTTCTACACTTCTATCAGTTGTTGTATTCTTTTGATCATATCATCAGGTTCTCCTTGGTAGTCTTGGAAGAATTTTTCCACAGGCAAGGCAAGCTGAGAAGGAAAGATGGCCTCAACTCCATACACAAGCTGAAAATGAGAGACACGAAGAGATCTCTTTGTTGTCACTCTATCAGCCCACAAAGAAAATTTAAGCTTTGAATCCCATGCTTTCTTGTTGTCCTCTAAAAATATTTTGATTATCTTTATAAGGCTATTGTTAGAGGACTCTGCCAATCCATTCCCTTGGGGGTAGTAAGGAGTAGAGTGTATCAATGTGATTCCAAGTTGTTCATAAAACTTGATCAATAGTTCAGCCTTGAAAGATGCATCATTATCAGTGACAATTTTGTTCGGACAACCAAATCTCACCATAATATCCTCAACAAAACCAATGATCACCTTGTGGGAGGCATTCCTTATAGGAATAGATTCTATCCAGTTAGTAAAGTAATCAGTGGAAGTAAATATCCATCTATGTTGACCACTTGAAGTAGGATGAATTTCCCCAATAAAATCTAGGCCCCACTGCTGAAAAGGTCTTGAAGCTAACACATGCTTCAATGGAAAAGACTTGAGTTGTTTCTTTCCAGAGAATTTTTGACACTTGGCACAAGCTCTGATCTTTGTACAAACATCAGTGAATAGACTAGGCCAAAAATACCCAGCTTTGAGAATCTTATAGGTTGTGGTTCTCCAGAAGTGATGCCCCCCACATAAACTATCATGAAAATCAGACATAATCTTTTGTGCCTCATGTGGGTCTAAACATCTCAAAAGCACTCCCAGAGGGTCTTTCCAATACAAGACTTGATCAATAATACAATAATACAATATTTAATTTATTTGAGCTTCAAAGCTCTTACCTTGTTCTTCTCCATACCATCAGGAGGTTGCAACTTCTTTAGAAAAAATATAATGTCCTTGTACCAAGTACATTCGGCCAATGAAGGGTTGACTTGAGAATCTTTATCTGACAACTCAGCTTGTTGATTTTCTGAGCAAATGTTGCTGAAATTAACCCCCAAATCTTTGCAATTAGATTCAGCCAGCAACCTATCTAAACCTTGGCCTTTAACCAATTTGGTGGGCTTAATATCAAGATCAAATTGAAGAATTTTGGCAATCCACTTTCTCCTTCTTCCATCTATTTCAGGTTGAATGGGAATCTCCTTCACTGAGGTTGAAGGGACATATGCAATGACTTTTGAATGCAACACATAGAATCTGAAATCCTTGAGAGCTTTGACCAAAGAATTGGCCTACTTTTCCATGATGTCATATTTTATTTCAGCATCTCTCAATGCCCTGCTGAAAAAGGCAATGGGCTGCTCTAACCCTTCAGCATTCTTCTGTAATAAAACAGTTTCCACAGTGTCAAATGAAGCAAAAGAAAAAAATCAGAAAATCTTTGGAGTAGTCAAGACTGATGAGCACAGGGGATTCAGTCAAGGCCTTCTTTATTTGATCTAAATAATTTTGAGACTCAACAGTCCATTTGATTTCATTTCCTTTCCTCAACATGGTTGTAATATACTTTACCAATTCAAAAAAATTTGAAACAAACCTTCTCAAAAAATTAATTTTCCCCAAGAAAGACTAAACCTCCTTCTTGGATCTAGGGAGTGATAAGGTTTGGATAGCTTCTACCCTGCTTGAATCAATCCTTACCCTTTCAGCTGATACAATGTGCCCCAATATATTTCCCTCCTTCATGGCAAACAATGACTTTTTTGGATTTAAAGAGAAACCAAATTTTTTGCATTTCAAGAGACCTTTTTTAAATGATCATAATGTTCTTTATCAGATTGATATAACATTGTTATGTCATCCAAATAAATGACTACAAAACTGTCCTTCTCTCCAATAAAGGTTATGTCCATGGCTCACTGAAAGGTCACCCATGCGTTCATCAATCCAAAGGGCATATTAGCGTACATGAATGTACCCCAAGGAGTAGTGAAGGTTGTCTTCTCTTTATCTTCAAGAAATATAGAGATCTAATTGTAGCCAGAAAATCCATCAATCATAGACATCCTATATGCACATGTCACCCTCTGCAATATGTGCTCCATCTTTGGCAGGGGGTAAGTATCCTTCTTAGAGCTTTTGTTTAGATTTCGGAAATCGACACAAAGTCTGATTTCTCCATTATTTTTTCTCACTGGGACCAAGTTGGCCACCCATTTAGAATATCTCAAAGGGATAATAATCTTGGCATCCAAAATCTTTTCTACATCTTTCTCCATAATAGGCAGCAACATAGGATTTATTTGTCTTAGCTTCTGCCTAAATGGCTTGTTCTCTTCCTTCAATGGGATCTTGTGCTCAATGATGGTTGTATCGTATGTTCTGAGATCTTCATATGTCCAGGAAAACACATCAGCAAACTCTTTTAACAGCTCAGCATATTCATCCCTTTGTTCTTTTGACAAGCTGTTGTGAGTGGGAAATCCCTCTATGGACTAGCATTTAGGGTTTTATCATGCATGCAGAAAAGACCTAAAGATTCCTACTTTTTTACTGTCATCCCGGACCTAATCCCCATTATTCTTAAGCAAATACGTAGTTAAGAAGATAAAGTGAACATACCTTATTTCCGGTGTTTGATATTGATCCCCCTTCACGCTTGGTTGCTCTTTGACTGCAACTCTCCTCCCAAGGCTGACCTGCATTTACAAAAGACAAACAAAGAACTCCACATGCATTTTATCTACAGATTAATGGGTTAGAGATTTAATCAACATATACACAATAAACAATGAAAACCTCATATGGTGGGACGAGAAAAGTACTTCTTTATTATTAACTTCACTAAAGCAACTTACAATGATGAAATCGGCCACTGCTCCACGAACCTAGTCCTGGGCTCCTCTTCAACTATCCTCCAACTGCTTTTCTCTATACTTCTCTTTGCACAAGGATGGCTAAAGGTTGGGACAAGGGGAATGCTCAATTAGGTATAGTCTCTTTACTATGATTTTTCCTCTTTTCAAATGGGACCCTTACCCATTCTTTTATAGGCTAGAAGGAGCTAGGTATTTGGTCGAATGACCGGCCATGCATGGCCGAAAGGTTTAGTTAACTTGCCCAAAGTTGTGTGTTCCGTCAGCAACTTTCCTTTTTTTGTGCTTCTGTAGGTCCACGTAGGGCTGTAGTGGGTCAGCTAGCGTGGACACTATAGATACACGTGGGTTGTAGTGGAGTAGGGTGCGTGGGCCTTTAAAAAATGTATTTTTAAGAAGAGTTGTTCAATAGTTTTTTGGAAAAGAAGGAATATGAGATGGCATGATGCCAAGTAAGCATGTCTAGTGAAAATTAGGGTTATAACAGATGCCCCCTAATGTGTGAGGTCAGAAGAGAATCTAATGGCCAAAATACATTATTAATTTAATCTTCACCAACGTACCAAACAAGTGAGCCCAGGGACCAGAAATCGGGAGGTGCCATCTGCAAAATAACAATTGTCTCACCGAGGCGGGCATACCCATGCTCGGGATGAAATAAAATCATGGCTACCAATCAAATACACTGTAGATCCATGGCATATAACTATATAAAGTGTATACGTGAGCAATACACAGCGGAGCTACATCTCAAAATCAAAAAGATATACATGTATAGTATCCATCTTCTAGAAGTTGATAAGGCATGATGGCTGGAGATGAGGTATTTAGAGATCGAGCAACAACTTCAAAATCTTCAAAACTCTGGTAGGAGTGTAATATGAATGTACAACTTCACTACCCATAGGTCTTAGACGGCTCGTCAGGTATGGACTAGAGGATCTTGATGATCAGACTGAAGGCTTCATTGATTTCAAACAAAGACTTGATAGGACTTTCGGGATGGCTGGGCATGAGGGCAAGAGAAAAAATGCAGAGTGGATGACTCGGGCTTGGTAAAAATTCCCTTAGTAAATAGCACGATAAATGATGAGAATCAGGCAGCATGGAATTTGACATAAGTTCATGATGCAGGAGGTAACGCAAGCTCTCCATATGTTTGGAAGAATAACCAAACGGAGGAGGACACAGCTCAATGTAGCAGGAACAACTTCCTAAGGTCATTTTAAATACCAGGGCTTGATGAACAAACAGAAGGATGTACTTTATCCAAGGGTGAATCATTGTGCTGCCAATACCAAGAAAATACTTTTCCTTTCCTCTTTTTGGGGTATATTTGAATTTTTTTTTTTGCCTTTTTCAATAATTTTTGAAAAAGAATAAAAGAATGCTACGTTACAAAGGAGGAAGGAGTGTCGCAAACATATGAGATCGAGGCGCAAGGACAATACTGATGTTCAAAGCAAGGACACTCGGGAAAAATCCATCTTGAGGCCAAAGGTGTCAAGACGCAGAGGCGAAGTGCTACAGGGCTTGCATATAAGGCATGCTTCAAATGGTTCAGTTGAGAGCAACATGGAGTCGGCATTAGACCAAAGACGCAGGTATGAAAATGCGATTAATAAGGCACACAATGGTAACGTCCTTCGATGTAAGTTTTATGAGCCCAGAGAAGGTAAGCTCGACGGTTTTTCATATTTAGAGAGTCTGAAAAAACGTAAAAGGAGACTCCAATGGGGTACCTTTTTTCGAAGGTAGTCTAGTCGGTTCAAAAAAGGGGTAAACTAGCACCGACAAGATGTCTATTCAAAACCATTTTAACGAGTGTGATAAAGACAAGATCACTCGGCCATCTTTTCAATTTTAGGGAGTCTGAAAAGAGCTTAACTATGGACTCCATGGGGGTTCCTTTTTCGTAAATTTAGTCCCTCAAGCCTGAAAAAGGGTTAAAATTATACCTGAGGGTACTCTTTTAGAGATCCGAGGCCTCTAGAGTATACCTTTGTTTGTACAGTTGACCATCTGGACTGAAAAAGGGGTAAACTACCACCGGATAGATGTGACTTCAAATTTTAGTTTAACGAGCGTGAAAGTCCACAAGATCACTCGGAAATTTTTTCATGTTTAGAGGGTCTGAAAAGGGCTTAAAAGAAGACCTGTTATATTTTGGGAGTCCCAACGGTGAGGTCAAGAGTGATAACGAATCCTACAAATGAGGCTCAAACTTGTAAGCAAGAAAAAGATAAAGAGGACTCCCGAGCCTATAGTCGTTAGTGACATCATGGACAACGTCATGAAACCAGGATCTACCTAGGGCATCCATGTTATGGCAGGCTCTACCACCAAATTACAACACTTCTAAAGCAGTGATGAGGGTTCTGTGTCACAATTCGGTGGAATCGATCCTATGGAAAAGTGGAAAAGACAACGAGATGCAGAAAGTGGGGGTGGAATCGTGACTTAAATGCAAGTTGGGAGCAAAAAGAAAAATGACTTTTTACCAAAGGACCGTCAAAACAACCAAATCTCAAAAAAAATACCAAATGCCCAAAGTAATATTTCCCGGGATCATCCAAAGAAAACTCTTGAACCATCTTAAATGATTTTCAGTTTAGAAAAAATGACAAAAGGGTTCGAAAATTGACAAAAAAGGGCCAAAAACCTCTATAAATAGAAGCTGGAAGCTCATTATCACCATTGTTAATTCAAAAATTGACTAAAAGCCAAAACTACCCCTTTGTGAAAAGAATTGATTCTGGGAGCTTCGGTGGACGAAACGACCATCTGCTTGGACCAAGTAAGTATAAACTCCTTCCTCTTGAAATTTAAATCTTTCTTTATGCTTTTAGTTGTCCAATGATAGTCCGCGTGTACACTCGGGCAGAGGAAAGATTGCACACGTGTACATGAGACTGTCATCATTGCAACCCGCATGGACCCTTTATTTAATGGAAAAAACTTAATAAAGCAAGGGTTAACACTCCTGAACTTGGTTTTTTGCAGGATGTATGTTCACTGGAGGGAACGAGAGCATGAGGATATTAGTGCATTGGTTGGGGAGGACCCCAATGTTGTTGTTGCCTTAATGAAATGTGAGTTGCTAAAATTCTTCCTATGTCCTTTCATGCGAGCACAACCTAGGCTACTAAATGCCTTGGTTGATTATTGGCATCCCGATGCAAAGGCTTTTATGTTGGAGGGGCAGTCGTTGGTGCCAATGACTGAGGACATATACTTTTTGACTGGCCTCTCTCGGCGATGGGAACCAGTCAACTTCCATACGTTTCCCTCGGGGCCTCACAACATATTGGAGTTGATTGGACTCTATTGTGAGGTGGGTACAGACAGGACGAGATCGCAAGTGTCGATAAGTAAGATCTCTGACTTAGCACTGCAGGCTATAGTGTTTCTTATCGGGCGGATTACAGGGTCTGTCGCTTTGCATCAGGCTTCCTGTGCACAGATGAACTGTGCAATTCAATGCTTAAATGCACAGATTTTTTATTGGAGCACCACATTGTTGGACTGTATGAAGAGACAGTTGATAGAATGTTGGTCACGGACTCAGAGGAAATTTGGGTTTGGAACCATTCTTTTCTCTTTCTTCTTTGAAAGAGTGCCCAGTTTCAGTCTTCGAGAGGTGGTATGGGGGCATTAGACTTCTCTTCTTGCGAAATGAAAATGGGCAGTGTTGTTGCCGCGACGGGGGGGAGGAAGGACCAATGAGTCATTTGATGACAAATTTTTTGCTTGGTTGTCGCGACAGATCCTAGTCATAGAGGATTACCCTTATGTTGGGATTGACTTCTCGAGAGACCCTGAGATACTGGTACCTCTTGGCGAGGAGCGAGGAGAGATGGGTAAGTTTGCATCGGTTTTTTTTTGTGAAACATATGTAATTTTTATGTTTTTTTTTTTAATATATATATCATTTTTTTATACCAGAGCATTTGACAGATATGTGTCTGTTATCTGCATATGTGGTACCAGTGCAACCTGTGGATTATGCAAAGAATAGGCGACGTCCTTGGCCAAGGGTCACCCTCGCCGCCGCAGGGGGACCAACAGCAGTAGGAGAGCTTCCAGTCGATTAGGCTGAGAGGGTTCTGAGACGAGTCGAGCGAAATTTTTCCTTGCTCACTCGCACAGTCCCCATGGCAGAGATTGAGGATCTACCACCATCTATGCAGCCACATGTAGTGGGGGCACAACGGACGTGGGTTCGACATTTTCGGCGTCTGGCAAACGTTGTTGATCATTACAACAGGGCCCACAAGCCCTGACCTTAGTTAGTCTGGACTTTTCACGTGCTGAGGGCACTACTTGTATATATTTTTTGAGGGCATAATCCCCATGACTCGTTACTGGTCGTATTTTTGAGGCGCTTGTGTCCACCTATGTACTCTGATGATTTTGATATTATATATGGATTTTTATGTCTTTTAATGTCTTATGGATCATATTTTCTTTTAAAAATGTATTTACATGTTTATGTGTATGTGTTTTTTATATGTGTGCGAGATGTTAGTCTAAGATTTGATTAGCTAGAGTATCTGTAACTTAGTTTAATATCCTCGGAACATGAAAATATGTAATATAATCAAAGTTTTGTTCTAAGAGACGTACCCTAAGGAATCATCGGTGTAAAGTAGGATCATGAACACGGTAGACTCTATTTAACTAAGACACAACCAGCTGATCTTCTAAATAGACCCGGAGATGAGAGATACCGAATGACAGGGCGTCACGAAGCAACTCAATAACTATGTCATATTCGGCGACATTGTTTGTGGTGTCGCCTAAACATATACCTCCTGAAGATAATAACTGGCCCTAAGGTGTAAAAATTACCCAAGCTGCGGAGGAAAGCCTCCGAGTGTGCCGGCTAGCGTCGCATGTGTACCCAATGAACACCTCTAATTCACTTGACATCTGTCACAATGAAAAAAGATAACATCAAAAACGACACATCCATAAAACCAAAAGAAACCAGAAAGTAATAGTACAGAGACTATACATATGTTACAAAAAGTTACCCAAGGTGACCTACCTATGAGTAATACTTCTTGAGGTAGAGTCTGTTTCTAGGCTCTGCCAAAGCATTTCCCTCAAAGTCTACCAGACGATAAGTGCCCCTTTTTAGAATCTCTTTTATGATGAAAGCTCTGAACCACATGGGTTTGAATTTTCTTGCCCCCAGGGAGTCCTTATCTTGGTCATAGACCAGGACAAGGTCGCCTTCAGAGAAAATCCGACGACGAACGGACCGATCATACTGACACTTGACTTTTTGTTTGTGAACCTCGTTGGCCAGGGACGCATCACGACGCTTCTCATTGAGTCACTCAAGGTATAATAACCACTCCTCAAATGGAGAAGTGTCTGGCAGTAACTGTACTGCCAACTTTAGGGACAGGATCTGACATTCTATAGGCAAGACTGCTTCCAGCCCGTAAACGAGTTGAAAAGGTGAGAAACTGGTTACAGTCTTAACAGACATTCAGTAAGCCCATAATGTTGAGTATAACATCAAATGCCAATTTGACTTGGCCGAAATGATCGTTCGATGTAGGATGGTCTTAAGAGATTTATTTACAGCTTCCACCTGACCATTTTCTTGGGAGTAGTAGGGTGATGAACGTTCTTGCCGCAACCCAAGCTTTGATGTTAATTCAGTCATCATTTGGTTCTAAAAGTGACTGTCATGGTTAGTGACAATCTCTCTCGGGACACCGAACCTTGCGATTATTTGGTTGAACAAAAAGAGAGTTGCGGTCTCTCCATCATCTTTAAACGTTGGCATAGCTTCGACCCACTTCGTGAAGTAGTCTACGGATACAATGATATAATGGTGCCCCCTTTCTGAAGGAGGGTTGCATGTAGTGTAATCAATCCTCCACTTGGTGAAGGGATCAACTGTGATGATAGGAAACATGGGAGAAGAATGTGCCCTCATCTTTCGAGAGAAGATCTAACACGGGTGGCACTTCTTGACTGATTCAATACAATATTTGATTAGTGTTGGCCAGAAGCAACCAGCTCGTAAAATCTTTTGGGTTGTTTCCAACCTAGACAAATGAACGCCACATGCTCTAGTATGGCAATCTTTAAGAACGATTTATGCTTCTTCATGAGTGAGGCATCGGCGAAGAATGCAATCTACACCTCGACGATAGAGAGTGTCCTCAAGGATGAGATAATTCTTGGCCTGATGACGTATATGGCAACATTCATCATGAGAAGCAGAGACAGAGCACTTCAAAGTCTAGAGATAGACAAGAATATCTCCATACCAGGGGTCTGAAGATGCTATTAGGAACATATCTCCTCGAATAGGCGATTCTTCGGGCACAACATCACCTTACTCGACCAGAAGTTCTGAGATAAGTTCTACGAAGACCAATGACTTTTTGGATTTCGTCGAAATGAAATCTTAGTCAAATTCCTGGAGGATGACTATCCATCTACTGATCTTTCCGTCGATTACCCATCGTGTCAACACGTATTGAAACGGATTCACAACGACAATGACGGTAGTCTTGCGAAACAGAACACAATGATGGAACCGTTGGACAGCATGGACGACTGCCAACACAAGTTTTTCGATATGAGAATAATTGAGTTAAGGTCCGACGAGGCCTCGACTCAGGTAATAGATCACATATTCTGAGAGCAAATCATCTTCCTGAACTAAGACCATGTCGATGGTTGACTCTGTTGCAACCAAGTATAATAAGAAATCTTTGTTATAATTGGGTGGCTGAAGCAGAGGGGCAGTTGTGAGGGCATGTTTCAATGCTTCGAAGGAGCGTTGAGCGGCATTGTCCCAATGAAAAGGAATATCTTTCTTCAGTAAGTGCATAAATCCCTTTGTGATCTCGGCATAGTTGGCGATGAAATGCCTCAAAAAGTTTGCCTTTCCTTGTAGACTCTGAAGTTGAAGGATTGTGCGTGGGGGAGGCAACTAAACTATTGCCTCAACCTTGAGAGGATCGACCATGATCCTTGTTGTTGACACTATGAAACCTAACAAATGTCCTGATGTTACGCAAAAGCCACATTTGTTTGGATTCAAGCGAATCTGGAAGTAGCGAAATCGCTCAAAGATAAGTCATAGGTGTGTGGGATGATCCGTTCTCTTGCGAGATCATGATGCTAAATCATCTAAATAGGCTTTGACTATATGCTTGAGATCATGGAAAGAAAAAGACATGGCCCACTAGAAGGTAGCTCCAGCATTTTTGATACCAAAAGGCATCTTATGATAGGCAAATGTACCCCATGGACAAATGAATGCAGTTTTTTGTTGTTCTTTGGGTTTGATTTGTATCTGATTATATCCCAAAAAACCATCCATGAAAGAAAAGGCCTCGCAACCTGCACATTCATCAATAATCTGGTCAATGAATGGTGTGGGAAAATCATCTTTTGTACAGGCCTTGTTCAAATCACGAAAGTCTGTACATACGTGAATCATGCCATGTTTCTTGTTGATCGGCACAGGATTTGACACCCATTGGGTCAAATGGATAGGATAGATAAAACCGGCTTTGAACAGTTTCTCGACTTCAACTTTAATGGTTGTTGCTTTCCTGGGATTAACTGGATGAAGCTTCTGTCGAACTGGCTTGGCATCTGGATAAGTTGTGATTTCATGTTCAACTATTTTTGGATCAATGCCTGGCATTTCCTCATAAGACCAAGAAAAAACTTCGCGGAATTCTTTAAATAAGTCTGTGTAGATTTGAATCTCTTCAGGGGAACAATCAGCTCCAACAAAAACATTCCCCGCGACACCAAGGATTCTGGATATATTAATCGGTATAGTTTCAACAATAGTTGCCATATTACCCTCGACATAAACCTCATGTGTAGCCAAGGGATTCATAGGATGAGACCTATCTCCAGTCATGGTCAAGGTGAATTCCCCTGCTTCGATTATGCTTAACTCTGGGAGGAAGTATGATCTATGATGGAGATCGTCCCAGGGTTTGTCCGGACTATTCATTGATTCAATGATTGTTTCGTCTGAGGGTAAGACTAAATCTAACGAATCGGTACCAGCGAGGGAACCTTGAGCCCAAATAGGCTCTGGGATCGGATCTATCTTTTGTGCAGGATTCAGATCGGTGTCGGCTGAAGCTTGTTGGACTAAAGAGTACGTTGCCTCTGTCATGGACAAGGGCATGGACATACCATGGTGCCCTGTCCCTTCCATCATGGCCGATGGGGAAGGAATAATCCACAGATCATTGAAGTAAATCGTGAGAAATGATGAAACTTGGAAAATCTCAACCTTATGGTGGTTTGATACGAACTTGACATCGCCTTGAGGAGGCGGGTAATCAAAAGTACCCATCAAAGATGGGCATAAACCAACCCCTACATTGACGACACCCGGTTGGGGATTGTCAATCATCAGGACTGCAGATATCCCCAATGAAGGGTCCGGTCTGGAGAAGGATAATTGATCAATGGTCAAGATGCGGCCCTCGTGTGGAAACAACAAGACCCAGAAAATTGTAGCAACCAGTGCTTGCATGGCATAGGTCCAACTCCTACCTAACAAGAGATTGTAGTCGAGGGATGCGTCGACTACTTCTACCTCAACGCACATGGTCTTCCCTCCTGATTACATGAGGAAAGATGGGATGATGCCATGTGGTCAGAATGAACGACCGTTGAAAGCGGTAAGAAGAGTAGGTGATGGAGACAAAATGGGCTGGCTAATAGCCTTCCAACATGCCAATGACATGACGCATGTCGAGGCACCCTCATCAACCACCATGCAGAAAATGTTCCAAGTAAAAGTTTTCGTGGGGTAAGCCACTACTATCTGAAATGCTACATGGTAAGGGAGACAAGGTTTTAAGTCGGTTGTATCCAGCATGATTGTACCTGGATTACAAGTCTCGGCAGATCCTAAACCGGCTAACAAAGCTTTCCTCTGGGAAGGCAAGCTCTGGAGGACCTCCAAAGTGGACATCACACAAGGGGTTTGAGATAAATCCTCCACCACAGAATAGTTCTAGGCGGCCCTTGCGTTTGGGTTATGAGAAGATTTTTTGAATGTACCTTTTGGGATGTGTGTCATTGTTTCGCCCAAGGTCTTCTCGATCTAGAGAGGAAGAGATGGGATTTCAGCTTCTTTGCCTTTCTCAGAGGTGCTTGTCTTACTATAGTCATGTGCTCTAATCGATATAAAAGCATCACCTTTCCTCATATACACATTCACGGATGCAAGAGTGTTCGAAGACGGAGAGGGTCCTTGACTGCCCCCTTCTGCGCTTGTAGAGGATTGGGTTAGGTTTTGCCCATCTTGGAAAGGATTAGTTAACATAGCAGGTTGTTGTTGTGACACGAACTTTTGGGCCTCTGCAAGCCGAGGGCACTGGTGGGTCGGGTGGTCCTCCACGCACAGGTTACACGGATACTTCGCCTTCCATTTTTCAGTGTTGCCCCCGCCAGCATTATTAGTGGGTTTCTTATCCCCCTTACCCTTCTTACGTTGTTTTTTCTTTCCATCAAGTTGTTGGGTGGCCTTCGGATTTGTCGATTGCACATTGTGTACATCCGTCGTTTGGGTAGGGGGAGAAGCTGAAACAGTAGTTTGGTTGGCCGTTGTGTGTTGTATAGACAATTGTTGCAATTGTTTTGTCAGTTGTTCAGTGAGCTTGGTTTGTGTTGAACCTACAATACCATCGACATGTGGTCTAGCACTCTGTCTGGTTTTATCAAGTATGAATCATGGTGCATCCGAAAAAATATCGTACAGTAGACCAGACTGAGAATAAATGAGCTCAAGTTGTTGAGCTCTCATGATGGCATCTTCTTCGGAAAACACGCCCGACGTTGCGACGTCTTTGGATAGCTTGGGGACCAAAGACTAAAGGAACCACTCAAGCAAGAATGCTAGTGGGATTGGGACCTTAATCAAACTCTTCCAGCGTCTCCATTCTCGGATGTGATCAGAGATATGATCTGCTTTAGTCTGTTTGAAATTGGCCAACAATTATGTGCCGACGTTGTATCTCACAGGTAATTGGAAATGGTTTAGGAATGCCATTTCCAATTCACCGAAGGAAGAATATCTCGGGCGGTCAAGCTCAATGTACCATTTCGCAGCACTCCCAATGAGAGTGTGTTGAAACAATCGCAATTGTACGGAGTCGTCTTTCAAAGAATTAGATGAGAACCAAAGATGGAAGGTGGTCACATGATTCCCTGGATCTTCGTATGGCTTGGCTTCAAACTTTGCTATGTCGAAAGGCAATTTCATCAGCATAGGGGGGCAACGTGGATCGTGACAGATGGGGTCATTCAACAATCTTGTCAAGTCTGGAAAATCTAAGGTTTCCAAGAAGGGTAACTTTGGTTGGTGTTGCTGATAACCATGGAAAAAAGGGGGTTGGAGTTTGACTGGCACCAGGTTGCTAGGAAAAGTTGGGTTGCTAGCCGGGATTCTGGTAAAAACCATGGCCATGACCAGCGTACGGAGTTTGCGTGTGAGGAGACATCATCGGCTGATTTCTGAAATAGGACATAGATGGTTAGGCGTGCATCACATTCGGAGGACTTTGGGAAGGGTTGCCCCATGCTGATCCCATGGGCATAGGCATAGCACCTTGTCCGGGGTTCCATTCGTTGCGAAAAGAATTTCCCCAGATCGGCATTCCTGACGAGGGAACTGATCCTTGCCAAGAATTCCAAGGTCCTGATGCTAAAGAAGTCCTTGGGTTTTCCTCTTGTGAAGGAATAGTACCCTGCATAGGGTTAGGTTGGCCATAACCGGGGTTTCCCCCGGTTAGGAAAGAAGCTGATGAGAAAGCGTTGTTACCAAATGCATCGAACAAAGAAAACGGTGTCGACCCTACCGACATACTATGAGAAGGTGGTCCTTGACTCCCTACTCCAAGTGAACTATGGTGTGTGTTTGGCCCAACGGATTGTTGGTGGGTACCTTCGAGTGAAGGGGATGAAGGAGGTATATGACCTCCCCCGTAAGGGAAAGTGTTAAAAGGATCTTAAGTGTCCCCCATGGGTCCTTGCAAAGGAGCATTATAGCTCCCTGCCCCCAAACCTAAAGTCTGTAAAATGGAGTAAGATAGTACAGGGCTAGTACCTATGCTAGGCATCCCGTATGAGAACGAAGGGCCTGTCGCACTCTGCATGAAAGGAGTAGTGGTCGTCGCCAAAGACGGGATCGGACCACTGCTCGAGGTAGAGGGAGTCAAGACCGTGGTGGCTCGAACCGACGATGGTGGGGTAGGAGGTGGAACACCCCCTGTGACTACAGCCGTAGTGGGGATATCAGGATTCCCAGAAGAAGAGACAGGATTTGCCTCCATTAACGTCTGCTTTAAAGGTGTTGAAAGGTCTTTTAACAGAGGTTTGTTAGGTGTGATTTTCGGTGACCCGGTTGCTTCAAAAGACCCTTGTTGGTCTAGTTTTCACCTTAGCGGTGGCGGGGGTGGCTCCAATGTAACCGGTAGCAGGCCAACAGCCTTCGTGACCAGCGGATCTCATGATCCTCCACTGTGTGAGAAGATCATAGACACACTAGGGCTTTCTATTCATTCAAAAACAACACACACTAGAAAATTCCCTACAACATAAACAAGCAAACACTAAACTAGTTGGAAGAACAGTTACAACAACCAACACTAGAGAAACTTACCGGTGCAAGTACAACTCAAACACGAAATCACCCTCTGGGTATACTCTGCAAAGTGTGGCCCGATGTCTGTCCTAGGTACCGCGGTATACCCCCGCAGTCACCTATGTATGTCTCTAAAAAGATGGGCAACTAAGTTTCCATTGCGCGAACAGTCACCGGGCGGGTACAATCGACAGTCGGGTAGACCACAATGAGCAGGGTATCGAGCCTGAAACCTGTCAAGGGTATCGAAATCATGTGGTCTATAAGACAACTGAGGACCTAGAACGGATTCGAGACCCACGATGCTATGTGGCAAATACAATCGACGGAATCCCAAGACAAGCCCTCTATATGTGTTCTCCACTACAATTGGTCCGGCTTTGGAGGGGTTATCTCTGCTACCTTTCCGTACGTGACCTCGTGTTTAGCCCTTGTGTTAGAGGGGGGTCATAGATAACTTTCATGATACTGGACTTTTAACACTCCCTAGCTCAGACTCCAATGTTTGATTTAATGGACTTGAAGAATTTCCTCTCCAACCTAATTCAAGGCCCTGGCCCTAAACTAGTTGGTTGACCCTACAAACATAAAAAGTCTAATTAATTTTAGATTTAGCGTTAATTTTTATGGCTTGTCTTAAGTCAAAGGTTATGAAAGTGAAACTAGTGATGTTTGAAAGATGAAATAAAAGATAAACAGAAAGTTGGAAACAAAACACTTCTTGACAACTTCGGATTTTCTCTTTTAAATTCTTTAACCAACTTTTCAAAAAAATAAAATTTTCTAAAATCTTTGAACAGCAAACTCAAAACAGGATTTCACTCGACTACGAGATACTTATCGTGTAAGTAAATCATTAAGAACTTATGAAAGCAAATACTTTTCCTGGTTACTAATGCAAGCCAACAACTATTTAACCAAACAAAGAAATAAAAGTTTTTTTTTTGTTTTATTTGAATGCTCACAAAGCAAAAGGAAAAATATCAACAAGTAAAGACCACGAAAACCTCTGGCCTAAGTGCAGATCGCAAAGAGTCACTCTAAAAGTAATACACAAGCAGATTAAAAAGGACTCTCACACTTGTCTAAAAACCCTATGAAAGGAAAATTTTGAGGAAACTTCTTATTGAAAAAGGAAGCTATTGCTGCGATCAAACCTAAAGCTATTGACTGCTATGAAAGAGACCAAAAAACCTGAGAGGGATAAACTCTTGACAAAGAAAAGGATGACTACCTCTCCTTAAACAAATATTTTCTCAACAGGCACGCTGCTGACAGTTCAACAGCCAGCATGTGCACGCGAGTTGTGTAACGTCAGGGCTCATGTACACGTGTGTAGACCTTATGCAGGCCGCATGTACTTCTGAAACTCTCAAAAAATGAAAAGACAAACAATCAGGCACTGGCATAGACTACTGGTATTGAGGACCAGAATCTCTTGAAGACTCAGAAACTCACTTTGACAGAAAAAATAAAACAATTCCAAGAAAATTTCATAGAACAAACCAATCTGAGGTGGAACCTAAGCTATAAACTTCAAACAACAAAAACTAGAATGAGTTCCAGAAAACCCCTGAGAAGGATTACTTATGACAGGGGAGAGGATGACTGCCTCCCTAAAAGAATTTTTATGAAATCATACACGCGACTGACACTTCCTCAGCTAGCGTGTACATGCGACTGACACTTCCTCAGCTAGCGTGTACATGCGACTGACACTTCCTCAGCTAGCGTGTACACGCGACTGACACTTCCTCAACTAGCGTGTACACACGGGCCGTGTGAAGGTAGGGCGCGGGTACACGCGTGCAGACCTTATACAGGACGCATGTACCTCTGTGGGTCCCATAAAAAAATGCAGTCAAGCAAAGAAACAGAGATAACTGGTATGGAAGACCAGAATCTCTGTTAGCTCATAATTTTGCAGAAACTTTAAAAACAAGAGATGAAACCAGTTTTTAAAAATACCGAAGAAAAAAATATTCCCAAAAACCCTAGAATTCCCTAGTACGATCGCCAATTCTGTTGTGAGTGGGAAATCCCTCTACGGACTAGCACTTAGGGTTTTATCATGCATGCAGAAAATACCTAAAGATTCCTACTTTTTTACCGTCATCCTGGACCTAATCCCCATTATTCTTAAGAAAATACGTAGTTAAGAAGATCAAGTGAACATACCTTATTTCCGGTGTTTGATATCAATCCCTCTTCACGCTTGGTCGCTCTTTGACTACAAATCTCCTCCCAAGGCTAACCTACATTCACAAAAGACAAACAAAGAACTCCACATGCATTTGATCTACATATTAATAGGTTAGATATTTAATCAACATATACTTAATAAACAATGAAAACCTCATATGGTGGGACGGGAAAAGTACTTCTTTATTATTAACTTCACTAAAGAAACTTACAATGATGAAGTCGACCACTGCTCCACAAACCTGGTCCTGGGCTCCTTTTCAACTGTCCTCTAACTACTTTTCTCTATACTTCTCTTTGCACAAGGATGGCTAAAGGTTGGGACAAGGGGAATGCTCAATTGGGTATAGTCTCTTTACTATGATTTTTTCTCTTTTCAAATGGGACCCTTACCCCTTCTTTTATAGGCTATAAGGAGCTAGGTATTTGGTCGAATGACCGGCCATGCATGGCTGAAAGGTTTAGTTAACTTGCCCAAAGCTGTGTGTTTTGTTAGCAACTTTCCTTTTTTCGTGCTTCTATAGGTCCACGCGGGCTGTAGTGGGTCAGCTAGCGTGGACATTGTAGATACACACGGGTTGTAGTGGAGCAGGGTGTGTGGGCCTTTAAAAAATGTATTTTTAAGAAGAGTTGTTCAGTAGTGTTTTGGAAAATAAGGAATCTGAGATGACCTGATGCTAGGTAAGCATGGCTGGTGAAAATTAGGGTTATAACACAAGTTGCTTAACAACTTGACAAATTTTGGATCCTTCTATGTACCCACATTGCATTTAGTTACATCGGCATCATCAGTTGAACCTTTGACCTTCACTGCCGCATCATTCCTGTCAAACAGTCTTTCCAAAGGAACTAGTCCTTTTGGAATATAGTTGCTAGGAAATGAACAATATGATGATTAGCAATTTTATTTAGAAAAACATCAGTATGAGGATTATTTTCATAATCATGATCTTGATCAATGTGTAATGGAGAAAACTCATCAACAGTCTCAAGAAATCTTTTGATCTCAAGATCGTCCTCAAACACCTTCCAATGCTTGACATTGTCAGGTATAGAGGGCCTGTATTTCACTTCTACATCATACTTGAGTTTAGGTGGCAAAGGGACTCTGAAATTACTTGCTGAAACAGCCAAAGAATCAGCCATGGTATTCTCCTCTCTTGGAATAAATGAAATATTGAAAGCTAAGAAGAAACTGTCAACTAGATCCCACACTTCATTTCTATAAGTCCTTAACATAGGGTGCTTAGCTTGATAAATATTTTTTATCTGATGGACAATTAATTCAACATCCCCAAAAACTGATATCTCTTCAATTCCCATGTCCTTTGGAACCCTTAAACCCAAAACAAGAGCTTCATACTCTGCCACATTCTTGGTAGTTTCAAATTCTAGCTTGTAGGACAAAGATACAGTCTCTTGAGTAGGTGAAACAAAGACCACTCCAACACCAGCACCTTCCCTAGAAGAGGCTCCATCAAAGAACATCTTCAAAATAGAGGTGGTTGGAGGAGAATCTTCACAAAAAGTAATGGATTGTTTTCTTATTTCAAGAGGAGGTTCATGAGCATCAGTAAGTTGCAATATATTGGATCCCAAGTCAGTGTCAAGTGCAAAAATAGGATGATTGGTGGGGTTTGCTTCGTCACTAATAATGTAGGCCAGCTGAACTTCCCTGTAAAGTCTTCTATATTCCCCCCCAAATATAGGAATGGTACCATATGTGAGGTCCACATGCAAGGTTCCCCCAAGTCTTTTTATCCAAGACCTTGACAAGAGCATGCCAAACTTGGGGGGAACTTCAGCCACCATGATATCCATGACGACATTTTTCATGGGCAATTGAAACAAGGTCACAACCAGATCTTTGATGACCCCAAGACACTTCACTTTCCTAGAGTCAAAATAATATAACTTATGGTAATTCTTTGTGATTTCTAATCCAAGTTCATCCATGATTGTTTTGGGCATGAGATTGTGAGATGCACATGAGTCCATCAAATAGTTATGCAGCACCTTATCATGTATGTTTAATGATGTATAGAAGGGAGGGGATGAATCATCTCTATCTTCTATCAAAGGTCCTAAGATGACTACTGGCTTTTCATCTTGAAGAATTACTGAATCAGTGGTGTTTGAGGAGGGTTCGGGTTGCAACATTTTGGAAATATATTTTTTAAATTCTTCATTTTTATCAACTCCAAAAAAGGTATAGGGATCTTGATTTTTTGGATCTCACTCTCAAAACTGAAGGAAAATGGAGATTTCAGAATCTCCTTGACTTCTAGGGTAGGATTTTTGACCAAAACTTGGGGGCTTTGAGTATCTTTTTTTTGTTTCCAACTGTCACAACCTTGGCAGAATTTTTTGTTTTGGTAGGATGATCAGAAGCATCAGTATTTTCCTCTTTCTTTTTGGATCTCATATTATATCTATTAGGATTTTCTTTTTCCTTCTCTCCCTTACTCAATTCATTTATTTGATTATCCATCAGGAATTCCTCATATGCAAATTGGGTCAAGGGGATGGGGAGGTGTCACCTAAGAAATGGATCTCAGGATCAGCTTCTTCATCCTCTCCTTCTTCTTCAGCAACAAGGTTGTTTTGTAAAGGAGTTTGGACCTTTTGATCATCCCTGTCTCTGTTTCTTGGATCTCTTGGAAGGACCTGAGGATCATTATTGGGTCTCCTGAAGTTACCTTTGTTATCAACATTTTGAGTATTTCTATAGGTCTGTTTTCCTTCAAGCTTTAACTTCTCCATCTCAGCAGAAAGATATTTTACTAATTTGGTAAGTTCATCAACTTGAGGATGGACAATAGAGGAATCAGAGGTTGAGGCTTCAGTTCTATTTTTTCTCTTGTCCCTGTCATATTTTCCCCTAAGTTTTTCAGATGCTACTATGTTAGATTCTACCTCCAAGGCTGCATCTTTCATATGAGCTAAGGAGGAAAATCTTCTTTCTCACAATAGAAGGCAAAACTCAGGGTCAAAAGCACTGGCATAGGTGATTTTGGCAGAGCTTTTTGTAGGTTGTATCTCAACAGGGATCTTATTGTACATTTTGTTGAATATTTTAGAGAAGTCAGAGACACACTCTCCTCTCCCTCTTTCCTCTTTAGGGATCTAAATTCCGTGATATAATACAAAAAGTCCTTTTTATCCCCCCATTGTCTCAAAAAAGCATCATCTAACGCCTCAATCCCAGCAATCGATCCAGGGGTCAAAGACCTAAACCATTTCCTAGCCTCACCATCAAGGCTCTAGACAAAGACTCTCATCCACACATCCTCATTTTCAATGTTTATATTGTCTGCATAATTGTAGAAGGAAGCAAGGTGTTCTTCGGCAGTTATATCTTCTTCTCCTGTGAATTTGGGCATGTATTTTAGATAATCTCCAACAGGGAGAGAATTCATTGGATGAGGTAAGATAAGAGGGGCATATCTTGCAGCCACTATGGCATCCATCCTATTTCTAGGAGGGTTAGCACCTTCCATTGGATTTTGGACTCTAGGTGAACAAGGAGGAGAAGGAGACTTGACTATGCGCAGCTTAGGAGAAAAAGGAATGTAGGAAGGAGGAATTTCAGTTTTCACATCAGAAGGTTGAGTCTTGGAAGAAGATGGTATAGGTTGCAAGGGAGATGAGGTTTCCTCTTCTTTGGCTGCATAAATTTTAACAGAAGGAGGAGTAGCAAAGCCTAAGGTAGGAAAATATTCAAGACTCTCAAGTCTGAACCACTTCACAATGTCAGGGGAGGTAAGGATTTCAAAACTTTCTTCTTTTAAGTCAAGGTCAAAAAAGAAGTATTCAATAGGAAAATTTTCAAAATCTAGATTCTTAGATACTTTAGCAGAAGGTAAAGGAACATTACTTGATACAACAATTGGAGTATTCAGAGTGGAATCAAGCAACTGACCAAAATTACTTGTGGTAGTAGCAGAAAAACTTTCTTGAGAAGATTTTAACTTTTTTATTATCTTCTTTGGGTCAGCTTCAAGTGGAACCAAAGTTAGTTGTGGAGTGGACCTCGTGTGTCTACCTTTAGGAGCCACAGCTGAAACAATGGAGTCGCCAGGTGCAAGCTCCAATCTTTGATGTACTGAGTTCTAATGCACCTTCAGAATCAGTAAGCTTTGTTGTTCAATCCCAGGGAAATGTCTTCAACTCGTTCCCCGGCAACAACGCCAAGAATGTTATCACTAGGAATCACCCTCAGATTGCATAGAAGTTAAGCCCAGTACCCATCAGGTTATATGTAAATGTAAATGAGTTTAAAGAGGTCAAATGGATAAGACTCAAGATAATAATGTTCTAACTCATAAATCTGGGCTAGCATGCACAAGCAATTGGAGTCTTGATCAACTTCAATCGGTACGTGGGAGTAAAGGTGAATAGAAGGAAGACTTTGGTGAGGGAAATGTAGAGGTTTTCTATGGACATCAGGTCTTCATGCAGCCTAGGGAGGAAAAACTCAAACACAAGATCTTCTTGAATTCAAAGTTTAAGGAAACTGAAGAACATCATAACAGTACTATAATCAAACATTCATCATAATACAGCTACAACAATCCATGTGAATCATTCAATCGTGAATACTTCAGTATCAGAGGCAAATAAGATGGAATAAAAAAAGTTGACTTATATTAATCAAGAAGTCTCAAATCAAGTACATAACCAGAGAACCAGTATGCTTCATCAAAATATTACAAAATAATGGAGCCTAGCTCAACCATTCGAACCTACTAAAGCATTTGGATTGTCTATTTATAACAAAAAGGGAAGACCACAGTTGGAGGTGTGACCTGGCCTTTCTAACATAAAATTATCCAAATAGTTATTTCATCTAACAGCTAGGCTAACAACTATGCTATAAAAAAGGAAAATGTTGGCCACTGATCCAACCAACTTTAAACTGACTTGATTTTCATTGATGTGCATCTCCTTGCATGCCAAGTGTCCTGCATAGGTTGTAAGTTGTCATCATGTTGCCAACTATTATCTCAGCCATTCTCCACATCATCAGCCACTCACAAGGGTGATAACTCGAACCCCTTGATTCCAGGTATCTGTTGGTAGCCTCATTCGGTAGCGCTCTAGGTAGCGATCTTTTGTAGCGCCTCCACAAACTCTTTGCAAATTCGTAGCACAACCTCCAAAAATAGGCCTACAGAATGGGTAGAGTCGAGCCTGTGTGTCTCTGTGTGTAATTCAGCCTTTGTTAAAATTTCGGTAGTGCAAAAGCCTATGTAATTTAGTCTCTGTGTGAAATTTGATAGCGCCATGCTTGTGTATCTGTGCGTGCAATTCGGTAGCGCCAATGTTGGACTGGTCCTATTGAATGTGTAGCATCCGACATCAAAACAAATTAGGCAGCACCCTGTGGAATTTAGCAATGCCATCGCTACACCAATCTTAGGAAATTAGGTAGCATTATAGGTAGCAGACTGATAAGATATGAAAAATAGACAATTATGTAGCGTTATGGAATGTATGTGCTCTTTCTATATGAAGAGACTAATCCTTTGAGAATCACAAAAACCTTGAGCTGAATGCATTAGAAGCATGTAAATCCTGTATAAGTGGAAAAATTAGTACTTCCTTGATCACTTATCTTTGCAAAAAGAGGCCATTCTCAAAAATGGAGCTCACCTTTCACCAATCACTTCATCAACCTGACACTCCTTCTTATGGAAGGAGGACCTCCTTTTGGCACATCAATATGCTCTCCTTTTGTAGTAACAGGATTCTTCACTGGAGATATGATTTTCTTGGCTATTGGTTTCTCCTTTTCAATAGCATCTTCAACCAACACATTCAAATTTCTTAGAGCCATCTCATCCTTGAATTGTTGCAACTATGTTTTGAGTTTTCTGTTATGAGACTGAAAGTCTTTGTTTTGCCTATAAAGGTTTTTGAGATACTTATGGAGAGGTTGGGCTCTTCTTGCTGCAAATACTGCTAAATCAAGAGTATGGTTGTAACCATCCATGAGTTCTTTCATCTTAATCCTTTCAGATAGGTCTTCTGATTTCAAACGAGCCACCTCTTTCCTAGCTTCCTTGAGTTGTTTAATCAATCTTTTGAAGGTCTGGTTTCTAGGTGGAGTGACGATGTTGACAATATCAACAGGCCTCTTCATGGCTTCATCTTCCTGCTGCACAGGGACTACATCCACCATCTCAACAGGTTTCTCAATGCCTTTGACCTTATCTCTCTTTTTCTTCAGAATAGAAACCTTTGGTAAGGCTTGTGTTGCAACAGTCTCCTTGAGAGTTGATGATCTTGTGAAAGGTATTCTAAATTTTGTACTAGTTGTTGAAGGAGATAAAGAGAAGTGCAATTTCCTTCCCTTTTTGGTTGTGGCTTTGGTAGAGGAAGGGACCTCTTCCAATTCAGGTGCAAGAGGGGGTGAATGGTCTCTTTGTGGAGAATGATAAGCCTCCTTCTATGTTTCTTCCACTTCTTTGATGGTATCTTGGTCTTGTGTAGGGGGGTTGCTCTTTGTTTTCTTGTTGGCTCATGTTGGAGAAGTACTAGTGGATGTCAAAGGAATTTGTATTTTTGATTGAGGAGTGGATGCTATGTCCAACTTCATGTGAGCAGAAACAATGAAATGTTCCCATGGAATGTTCCTCTTTCTCAATTCTTCTGAAACCAACATTCTAATCAACCCAGAATGAAAAATACTAGTATCCACAGCCTTAGATTTGGATTGAACTCTATTTGACATTTTCCCTATGCTTCTCAACAAGTAGAAAGGAATGTTCATTTCATCTTTACCAGTAAAATGAAGCAGAAGCCGTATATGGTACTGGTATAGTGTATTAAACCTTCCCTCACATGTGAAGTATCTTTGGATGATCTTAAACATTTTATCAAACTCTTCAACTAGATGACTTCTTGGTACCCCTTTGGATAGGTTGTCAGCCTGATACTCTGGCTTAAGGAAGTCTTTGGAGAAGGTTGCATTCAAAGCCATGGATTTAAACCATTTCTCTCATGTGATAGGAATCCTTATGGTTGCTTAAATGGAGGCTTCAGACACCTCAAACTCTAGGTCTCCTACCTTAGTCTCCAGGCCATCAAAATGTGATGCAAATTGCCTTGCCACCTCAGGATGACCCCTTTGCATGTTTTGGAAGAAATCAAGACAACCCACCCTTTGAAAAATTTCTCTAACCATGGGTTTTGCCTCAAATAAATGCATGTCTGCAGGTTCAGTTCTGACCACAGTACCTCCCTTGTGAGATTTATTCTTCTGAGGTGTCTCCATAGGTCAGGATGAGAGGTTAAAAGTTATGGTGCAGTGAAGGCTAGGGAAAAAAAGGAGGCATACTTCAATAAGAAATGATAGTGAACAATGGTTGTCTTTTTCCAGGACTCTCCCCTAACTCAAATTGCTTGTTGGATTTGGAAAACAATGGCTGCAAATTTCCCTCCCCTTGACTATCTACAAATCTTAAATCTGAGGAATAATAATATGAAGAAGGATACCACTGCAATATTCTTTGAAAAATGGTTAGAAACACTCTAATCCAAAAGTGGAGTAGGCAAGGGAAACAACAACGAAGTTCAGCAACGCTTTTGGGTAGCGTAGTGCGCATGCAAGGGGTAAAGTTTGCTTGGACACTCAAAACTTGGGAGCAAGGTGAACGGATGTCTTATGACTGAAAGCCAAGTGATGATGACTGCATATTTATGTGAGAGAACAATTGATATAAAAGTATGAGGGAAGGGATCTCTTCCAATTCTGCAGACACGATCACTACCAAAACTCCATGCGATAATTACTACCCGAAATTGATATGCAGAGGAGAGAAACCATGGGATACCGGAAAATTGATGATAACTTGGAGTTCAGTAGTTGTTTAGGATATTACCACGAGCATCTCGGCTTCCAAATCCACCTCAACATCCGATCATGTAGCGCTACTGTCAACTGGTCTGAACTGGTAGTTTTAGCAGCGCCGAGTTTTGAACATTCAAAATTTAAAAACCGTTAGCAAGCTCATAAAGATCAAATCCTAGAGGGGATCTTTTAACTAACCAAGGTGTTGAAAACAAGAAAGACATGACATCAGCACTATGATAATGAATCATGGCAAAGAATGAAGGACGAAGAGTGCGTTATGGAAACTCCTAGTGAGTTGGCAGTGCTCCTTTTTCAAAAAGTTGATTTGACCATTATAAGATGACAAAGGGACAACATGGAAAGGATACGAATGTATGAGTGAGGAGAGTGACATGTCAAGTCAAGTGGGTCATGGGATGAGTCAGGCTTAGTGTCAAGTCATGAAGTGAGTCAAAAGATAAGCCAAGAAAATGATCCTAAGCCAAAAAATTATGTGAGGGTCAAAACTTGAGTCATCACTTAAGCCTTCATTTATTCAAGGTAACCTAAGTAAATCACACTTTAAGAGAATAAATCAAAATTAAAAAACTAAAGGCTTAAAAAAATTTAAAACTAAGGGCTAAAGACCCAAGGCAACTTAGTGTGATAACAGAGGGAAAGAAAAAATAACGGCCTTCCAAATAATCAAGGCATTTTGAAATGATTTCTTTAGATTTCTAATCCAATCCTCCATTGAAAATGGCTCAATGTATTTTTGGCGAACCACCTTAAACACAAGCATAAATCTCTTACATGGGACATGCTAATAATTCTCACAAGGCGAGGGGAAAGGGAATACACAAAGTGGCATTCAATGTAGCAAATGATTTTGTTGAAATAAGTGGTGGAAAAGTTGTGACTTCTAAGAATTTAGAACCTAAAAGCTCTCATATGGTAGGTGTCAAATAATCTCTAGATTTCATTGGGGAATCATAGGAAGTCAAGTGAAACAGAAGGAGCTAACATGGATGAAATGATACCAACAAAAAGTACAAATGACGAAGACCAATTTGAATATTTCATAGGAGTAGGGCATATTGAATGTGGATGTTGTTGTTTTGAATTTCTATTTGAAAATATGGTGTATTGTGTAGATGGGCATTCTATTTTGTTTTGGATGTCTAAGGAGGCAGGTAGAAGAAATTGTATACAGAAGTTTCAAAGCACATGGATTTATACGTTGCATCAATACAAGGAGCCAATTCCATTGTTCAAGGTTCGAAGGGCTCTTGCAAATGATGTCATTGAAAGATATGAAGAGCTCTAGGCCCATGAAACTATAATTAAAGCCAAACTTAAAAACTTGGTTTATTGCCCATTTTATAAATTCCATGTGAAGTTGACAACTGTGTAAAATTTTTGGACTATCCAATTCCAAAATGTTTAATGGCTTCATGTATCCAATGCAAGGAGTTGAGTCAGATACCATTACATTGTGAATGGATTGAGAAGATATCTGAGACTGCTTCTTGTAGAAAATTTAAAGAGAGGATGACAAAAGTCATGATAAGAGACTGTAACACTTGCAAGGCCGAGATTGTGAAGATGGATGGGTGTAATGGGGGTACCTATACTAGGTGTGGAACCATAATGTGTTACATTTGTCAATGGAACATTTCATTTGGTTATCATCATTTTTGTGATCATTATATGTGAGTAACCAAGGAAACCCTGCCAAACATGCAATGATAAGTGGGAGAATGAGGTAGAAGATAATGTGGCATTGGTTGTTAAGGAGTAAGCATTGGAAGAATTGGTAGACAAGGAACTTATCTTGCTTGATCAGGAAATTGGACCTTCTCTCATAAAGTAAACACAACCACCCAGTCGACTTTTGCAATTAGCCCATGTTGAAATTGTAAATGTTGAAGGACATGACCAGGTTGCAAGTAGGGATTTACAAGGTAATGAAGATGATGGCAAGGAAGGCCATGGATTTGAATTAGAGGAGGACCATTATCTCCAACAGGTACTACCATAGCTAGTTGATGATTAACCTACAAACCCCAATTTTAACCTTCAGGAATCTATGGCTTATGCAAGTTGAGTTGGCTCATCTTCGCCATGGCCATTGCAAATTTCTAAAAGAAAAGTTCTTGATTGACGCCATAGTCCATGATGATTGTTCTAGTGTAGGTGTTGGTGTATAGGTCTTTATCAGAGGTGAAGAGGCCTCGACAATTCACGAGGTATACATAACATTTGTTGTCGAAGATGTTGGGAATGCATATGTCCAAGACATTGGCATTGGATAATGTCTTGGAAGGACATGCAATGTAGAGATGTTGGGTGAAGCTTTTGTTCAAAGTGTTATCCTATGTTGGGTATAGATAGTTGGTGTAGGAGGTGAAGTGCACAAATGGGAAGTGTTGTCTTGTGTTGGATAAACGATTGGTGCAAGAGGTGAAGTGTGTAGATGAGAAGTGTTATCATGTGTTGGATATAGACAGTCGATATAGAAATCAAGTGCATAGCGGGTTGAGACATCCATTATAGAGATGGACACCTAAATTAGATCCATTGTCATCAAATGAATCTAAAATACATAATTGAACAGAAATGCAACAAGAAAATATGCATTTCGAAGAAAGAAATGCTTGAAGACATAATTATGTTTTATTGACTATTATCATACTTAAAACTCAAAATAATAAATTTCCAAAAAATGATTATCATACTTAAAACTAGAAATAATAAATTTACTAAGAAATTAAGAAATTATGTAAACCATGTCTCAACCCTTCAAAGAAAAGTTATAAAGAAATGATTATCATACTTTAAACTATAAATAATAAATGTACTAAGAAATTATGTGAACCATGTCTCAACCCTTCAAAGAAAAGTTATAAAGAAATGATTTTCATACTTAAAACCAGAAATAATAAATTTACTAAGAAATTATGTGAAATTATGTGAACCATGTCTCAACCCTTCAAAGAAAAGTTATAAAAAGAGATCATATGTTGTATCAAAGTTGTAAATTATAGAGCCCCTCTACAAGAAAGGATATCTACTCTTCATCCTGGTCAACACTCCAACCTTAAATACGTGTATATACTATCCTTCCATCATTCTTGGGCTCAATGAAGTCAAGTAATGATCCCATCACATCACTCCAAACAAAGTGAGCTTGGTGACGTGGCCAATGACATATGTTTGGCTAATGACATATCTTTTAGTTTTGGACTTTTGCACGCAACGCACTAAATCAATTGCTCGTAATGCACATCAAAATGGAAATTCCCATTATCCAATTATTTTAATTTTTTTTGGATATTTAAATAAAATCAATTGCTCGCAATGCACGTCAAAATGGAAATTCTCATTATCCAATTATTTTAATTTTTTTATATTTAAATAATTTAAATATACTTTTATCGTATATTAATATATTTTTTCGAATAATTATTTAATTTAATATTTTAGCTTTGTTAGAAATTAAATTAAAATGAAACTTCTTTGTTTGTATTAAGTGTTTTAAGTCAAGATTTCGGTATCTTGCTTTATGGTTTTCTCCGCTTTGATTTCAAGGAGATTAATGCCAAGATTTTATTTGAAGACTTACATGAACTTTCGCACAAACACATCTATCATTCAAACTAACCCTTGAGATTAATCCCTATTGAGTCATGTTTTATTCTCAATATTGAGATAATAATTTATTGTTAATATTCTTTTTAATGAAATATGCAAAATAAGGGCATTGAAATTTGGAGAGATAAAAATGAAAAATGAATATCAACTAATGAAATCAAGTTTTCAAAATGTTCAATTCACATGCAGTTGGGGCAAAAATTAGCCACCCCTTGGAAATCCTTTCCACAACACTAAAGTGTCAAGCTCATGGTAGGAAACCTGTCACACTTTAGTGTTTTGAATAGGATTTTCTAAAAGGTGCTAAAGGCTTGCCATATTTAAAAGTGATTCAATAATAATGAAATGGTTAACCATGGTATGAGTTCATTCTTATTTGCAAATTGTGGATTGTTTATCTTTTATTAAAAGGTGTTAAAGCCTTGCCATATTTAAAAGTGAATTCAATAATAATGAAATGGTTAACCATGGTATGAGCTCATTCTTATTGTGTAAATTGTAGATTGTTTATCTTTTATTCAGTATTATTTTTGTTGTATGAGTTTATTTTTATTGTGCAAATTTTCAATTGCTTATCTTTTATTTAGTGTTATTTTTATTGTGTTCATTTCATGAGTTAATGATGGAGTTATGGATACTTATTTATATATCAATATAAATCTTATTGGTATAATTGTTGATGACCATATATAGTTCACTCACAACCAACCCATCGTTCAAAAAGGGTTGATCATCTTCATCGTTCCAATAAAACAAGACATACTCAAATTGCTTAGTAAGACCCTTTATCAATCGCAGTTTGTGATGAGAGTTGTCTAATCTTGTAGCAAATTTCTCTTTAGTTGTTAAAATACAATAATATACAAAGTCAAAGTTCCAATCGATTATGAATTTTGATTGAATTTTCAATATTTTGGATCGATTCATAATTAGGTAAAATCTTGAGGGTATCATTCCACCATGCATAAAACATTGATGATGGTGGAACTCTAATCATACATGAAGTTAATGTTGAATTCTTATCAAATTTATCATTGGAAAGAATGTCAAATTGTTATAGGATTAACTTTCTCCTTTGCAATGTTGACAAACAAAGCATTTTCTCTACCTTCGCCAAAAAAACACCCAACAATACTACCATTAAATGTCATCACATGACAGAAAGAGAAGGAAACAACAACATTTAATGTCATTGTATGGGAGCACTCAACTCAGAAGAGGAAACTCTAACATGGTGGAATAACATCCATGTCATCATCAACACAACCGTCTCACTAAATTTAATTAAACAAATTTAAGAGGGAATGTCATCTTATCTATTCTTCCAGCCTCCGTTGGAATGGTTCCTTATGCATCTCTTGTCACGCCCCCAAGAATTCATGCCCAAGTCTAACCTTGGCATCTCGTGGACGTGCGAAAATGCAACAGTTCTTACTTGGCAGCTTGGCTCAACCAAGGATACTTCACCCGGATTATGCCTCTTCACCTAGAGCATACCCATACTCTATTCTAGGTTATGAATGATTCACACTCTTACTCTATGCAACTCAGTTGTATTCTCAAACATTTGTTAACATTCTTTAACACTTAGTCATTTTGGCATACAACAGAAAAGATGTGAACACAAGAGACACCTATATAGTGCAGGCGACACCAGTGGTGCCTAATACTCAGCTTCATTTATTAAATTGTGAAACATAAATAATGCATTACAAAGAGGACACTATTGTTCCAGTTACATAGATGGGTAGAGTCTCACGACTATGGCCTGTTATCCCTTAGCCTAGGGATAACTAAGGAGATCACGTCTCGAGGCCCACATGTCTTAGACATGGAGTATTGAGAGCCAGATGACTTGAGCATGGCCCCGGAGGGCCCCTCTTTTCTTCAGTGCAGTCCACGTATCACTAGTAGCAGTATCCATCACACCAGCGTGGTCCCGAAGTAGCAGTGAGTCTTTCTCCATGAGGTTATGAGTTCGGGTATCATGGCATGTATCACTCTGATTTTTGAAGCACATGAACATGTTGTATTGAATCCTTCTTCATTTCATGGTGTTTGCTTGGAAATTATGTTCTTTGCCTCCTTCATACTTGGAAGGGTGATACAGTGCCCTAGTAAGTTGAGTTCCCTTTAGAATGGGTTGCTATTGGGTGGATCTGTGAAAAATCATCGTTCGTTCCCTCCATACTTACCACTTTCCATCTTTATTCCTTCCATCTACCCTATCATTGTTTGGGCATTGGGATTGGCTACACTATGAAGGGTTGTACCTTACCTCGTGGGAAGAAGGGGTTAAAGGCCCAGAGGGTAAAAGTAGCTGGAAAGAGTTAAAATCCAATTTTGAAACCTTCGAGATGCTTCACCCACAGATCCCCGAGAAAGCAATGAAAATCTTCTCGGTAAGAAAAGGGGACCCACAATATAACATAAACACTCAAGGTACTAGTTGATGGATAGGAGGTCTCACCACAAGCCGACCTATTGTGACCATGGGAATGTAGAGATATGACATTACCACCTATATGGCCACCAAACTAGGGTAGTGGCTCTTGGTGGCATAGCCAAGATAAAGGGGGTCTCATCATGAGCCAGCCTTTTCATTTCCATGAAATGTTTGTGAATAACGTTGTCACCTCTGGTCATCAAGTCAGGACAATGGCCCTCAATTATTTCCTTGAAGCATAAGAGCAAAAGATCAAAAGAAATGAAGCTAAGAATAAAAGGCAATGAATGGCATAGGAAACAATTTCATTCATGACAAGGTGCAGCTCGCCCTCCATAAAAGAACCCACAGGTAAGACTCTACATTTCCCTATTATCACATCCACCCCATGCCCAAATATTTACCCCATGCCAACTCATACACTTATATGTCTTGAACTAGATTCCATCTTGGAAACACCCCATACTCAAGAGAGGTTAGCCCAATAGGACACCCTGAGACCCTCTCCAAAACTAACTTGTCAAATTGCATAATGTCTTTGAGCATTCGTTTGGGGTTAAGGGGGGTTTGATGCACATGTTTAGGTAATTTAATTATTGGATGTGATTTACATTCTATGATCATTGTGACTTATGAACCTCTGGAGGGCTTACTTGTTGTTCCTGTAGGACCTTGCCCTGTGGACAAGTACATTGAAGGATAGTACCATGAAGAAGGAAGTCGTTGCCTTTAGAGGCACTCTGGAAGGCCTTAGACAAATGATCCCTACCTTCATTCACTTGGACGATGGGCTTGGAAGGCCTAGAGACCATCCATCTATCATATGACATCATATTGGAGGGGCTAGGGCTTCATGTAGTGATGCCCCAGTGAAAGAAGGGAATGTTCACAACATTCTGGCAGCAGATGTTGAGATTGAGCCCTAGGAGGGGCAACGTTCCATCATTAGAGACATGACATCCACCATGAGAGCTCAACGTCACCCTAGAAGGGCATGACATCACCCCAAAAGGGGTTTTCAATAGCAAATTAATTTTATTTATCCCATAAATTAATTTTTGTAAGAAATTGGCTAGGTCAACCTGTCTTTTTGACCTAAAACTTAATTACGGTCACAATTTTGTATAAATAAGGAAAAAGTACATTCATTTTTCATCATAACTCATCACACACAAGTGGTGATCTGAAATTTGCGCCCTCTTTAAGGGTTATTGGTTGAAATAACTAGTGTGCACCTCTTGGGAGAGCTTTATGGTGGTGTTTTTTGGCATTTTTCATGGTGGAATGGTCTTCAACTAGGGTTTGACTTCATTATTCTTGGTGAAGTAAGTGGAAAATATACATTTTTATTCATGCTATGGACGTTTGTGGGAAAATTTACTTGTTTCATGTCTAAGATTATGAAATTGCTTGTTTAAACCATATGGGAGAAACAACAAATGCTTCTTTCTCTTTATATATATTCTACTAGCTTGATCTTGCCAATTATACATTTTATTGGGAGTGATTATTAGAGCCCTAAAGTGCTATCTCTCTAGTAATCTCATTCTTGTCACCAATTAAATTTTCTTTTGAAAGCTAAGGAAGGAAGGTACGCTCAGGCCTAGAAGTGCCTACTCTCTAGCAAAACCTCCCTTAAAAAAGGGCAAATGCTTGAGGCCTTGAAGTGCCAACACCTATTGAATTTGCTTCTTCCCTTAGCTAAGTATTATCATTATTTTATTTCCCAAGTGATATTGTTACTATTATTGACTCCATAATCCCTAACATGCACTAATTTTTACCCTCTTGTGGATGAATGAGACCAAACAAACTTTCAACACATCTTCTTGAAACTTTCACTAACACTAACGACCATATTACCGCTGCTATAATTTATGTTACAACCCTTATTTAGCAGCCTTAATCAGCATACTAACCCCTAAAACTAACCCATAAATTTGAATTCTCCTAGGTGTTATCATCCCAAGGCTTTAGTCTTCCTTTTCCTAGTATTCTAGGTGCAAATTTCCGAAATTGTTTGGAGTTGTTTCTATTGTTGTAACTATTGTTACAGCCATCATTGCAGCCCCTTAGGAGCCCTCAAACTATCTATAAAACCACCCAACACTTGTACTAGGCAAATTACTATCATTGCATGCTAAAGTGTTTATTTAAATTGCCTAATTTAAGTACTTTCTGAAGTGGTTTTGTTGTTGTCATAATTATCATTTTATTGCTCTTGCAAATGTTTTGACAACCTATTAACGTCACTTATTGAGTTTTTCTAAATCGTGAAATTGTGAGTGACAAAGTATTATCAAATTGTGAAGTCCTTATATCATTTTGTCATCATACCTTGCAATTTTTGGATAAATTACTGTTGCTATACATTTTATCTTTTAAGTGTTTAAGTAGCATATTTCTATAGTGAAGTCACTAATTTGAAACATTGATATCATTGATTGTTGCTAATGTTTGTTGTTTCATTGGTAAAGGGCAGGTACCACTCATTTACTTTTCCTTTTGCCCCCTTAACTTTACCAAGTGATTTATTTCCTCGAGTGACCTAGAGAGAGGGGTGGGTTTTACCTGGTCTTTTTACCCTTCATCAACCAACTAGGTCTTGGGACGTCTCCCTTGGAGTGAGTTTATTCTCATCCTAAATAGAAAGAGGTATCCTATTGGGGTGACAGTGATAGGACTACCTCTCTATTACGTCAATCTAGGCCTACTTGCCTTTAGGCTCTAGGAAAGTATAGATTGTGTGATAACATGCCCTATACATTAGAACTATCCAGTATTGCATATTTTTCACACTGAGACTTCCTCCATTGCTCCTTCTTTCCTTAGCCTATGATGCACCCCACCTGTGCACCCAGCTATAGACTACTTCATGTCTCTTTCCTTGTTTAATTTGTTGTCCTTTTGGTTGTGCGTCTTGTTCTCTTATATAGACTCTTAAGGTCACCAATGTGAAACATCATGTCCTTTGGGTGTGTCACACCCCTTCACAAATTGTCACTCAAACAAACCGTTCCACCCCTTTGTGGACTCAATGCACCCAAACGAGTTTGTCTGCCCATCAACCGTCGAATCTCTTGGATCGACGAGCCCCAACCTTCGATCTGCACCCCTTACCTTATTCTCTTCCTTATGTCGATCACCATGACTCTCTATAGGTGTGCCAATGGGGTCATCCAACCTCTTTGGTATGCCCATGTTGCCAAGGGCAGATGGGTCCACTCCTTGGGTGTGCTCCCAAATTTCCCTGTAATTTCCCAAATGCAACCCAAGTATCCATAATTCGTCGTAAGGGAAGAAGAGTGTGTGCCTCCTTAGTCTCGCATGTCACCATTGTGCCCCAAGGTTCTCCTTCCCACACCCATAAGAAGTGTTCTTGACCAATCGATCACATCCCCCTTGTGCTCTTTGTTCGAGTCATGACCAAATCTTCCTAAGGATCACGCACGCTCAGTGTGTGTCACGAAAGGCCTTACATCCTCCCCCACTAAAATTGTTCCCATCCTGGCAACTTCCGCAATACTTTTGAATCATAGTGACCTCTATCAAAATTTTGAATCATGTCCTCATATTTCCAAAAGGACTCATATCTCTCAAAACTATCCTCTTTGTCGGGTTTTTCCTTCCAATGGACAAAGTACTCGTGCACTCGACCTATTCCCCGTCCCAAGATGTGATGCGCCAAAATCTTCACTACCTCTAACTCTGACTTATCTACACCCATGGTTGGTGCTCTGGATGGCTCAACTCGACTTAGGTCATTCGGGTCTCTGTGGCATGACTTCAATTGGATAACATGGAAGAAAGGATGAATATGTCACATGTGGAATCGCAACTCCAATATGTAGGTGGCGTTTCCAATCTTCTCAAGAACTTTGAAGGGTCCCTCATACCTCCTCACAAGAGTTGCAGACATCCCTTTAGGTGGTGGGAACTTATCTCTGCTCATCTTGAGTAAGACCGACTCTCCTACTTGGAATTTTGCATTGTGCCATCTGTGATCTGCCCACTAATTCATTAGTCAAGTGTGTGCGAGCTATCTCCAACCACTCCTTCCAACTCTTCATGAAACCCATGGATGATGGATTTGTTCCATAGTAGCCCTGTGTCACTAAATGAGAAGTCGTGGGTTGTTTTTTGTTTGTCAACTCGAATGGACCGTAGCCCATTGTTGAACTCTTATGCGAGTTGTAGCTGAATTGTGCGGTGGCACAAGTAGTCCTCCAGAAGAGTGTTGATTTGTTTGGTTTTCCTATATGTCTATGGATGGTAGGTTGAAATCACCAACAACTTTGTCCCCACAATCTTGATTAATGTTGTCCAAAACTTACTGGTGAACCTTGCATCCATCCAACACAATGTTCAAAGGAAGACCCAGATACTTCACTATGTACTTGAAAAACAACTTCGCAACTTCTTATGCCCTACAAGGCATCTTTGTTTCAACGAACACAAGATACTTGGAGAATTGATCCACCATGAACAAAATCTCGTTGTATCTTTGCACCATCGGAAGCTGTGTGATGAAGTCCATCGAGACACTCGTCCATGGTCTCTCCATAATCGGTAAAGGTTGCAACATCCCTACTCTCATTCTAGTGTTTGTCTTATCCTATTGAAATATAAGGCAAGTGTGAACATACTCCTCCACGTCCTGCTTCATCTTCTCCCAAAGATATCCTTGCTCCAACAACACTAACATCCTTTGTTGTCTTGGGTGGCTAGCCTAGGGTGAGTCGTGACATTCCTTCATGATTTCCCTCCTAAGGTTAGATTACTTAGAGACATAAATTCATTCTCAAAAGTACAACAATCCATTGCATAGCCAAAAATTTTGTGTTTTTCCATCCTTCGCCTACTTTGTGATGTTCATCGGTGTGCAATCATGCTCTAACCCTTCTTTGATATTTTTGTGTAACTCTTCCAAGACATGAATATGATTGCCCCCTGATGTAGGAAACTCATCATCCTCCTCTAGGACTGTGAGTTATGCCTTTCTACTCAAGGAATTCACGACAGTGTTTATCCTTCCCAACCTATACTCAATGGTCATGTCAAACTCTGTGAGGAAATATATCCTTCTTTTCTGCATGAGTGACAACTTCAGCTACATCGCGAAGTAACTTGTCACAACGTTGTCTGTATTCACAAAAAATGGCTTGCCTAACAAGTAGTGTCTCCAAGTCTACAAACAATGCACTATTAAAATCATCTCCTTCTCATGAATGGGGTGTATCCATTCGTGATCTTGAAGTTTTATGCTCTCAAAGTAAACCAGATGTCCCTCCTCTGTCAAGACTCCTCCAATGGAAAAGTATGATGCATTCTTATGCACTTCAAATGATTTCTCAAAGTCTGGAAACTTTAACATGGGAGCGGTGACAATTATGCATTTTAGCTCTCCAAATGCATACTTGCACCTATCTATCCACTTCCATGCTTTCTCCTTTTCAACAAGTCAGTCAGTGGTGCAACAATCTTGGAGTAGCCCTCTATGAACTTGCGATAGTTGTTGGATAGTCCAAGGAAGTCTCTCACTTCATTAATTGTCTACAACTCTTCCCAATCTTTGCTTACCTTGACCTTCATAGGGCCCATGTGAATGCATCCTTGGCTAATCCAATGCCCCAAGAATGGTATCTCAGTCTGCCCAAAAAGACACTTAGAATTCTTCAAGAATAGTTGGTTATGTCACAACGCCTCAAAGACCTGTGTCAAATGTTTCTTTTTCTCCTCCATACTTTCGTTGTACACTACGATGTCATCCAAATACACCACAATGAACTTGTCGAAAAACGACCGCAACACATCATTCATCAGTGTGCAGAAGGTTGTGGGGTTGTTGCACAACCCAAAAGATGTCAGTAGGAACTCATAGCTCCCATACCTCGTCACCATGGATGTCTTCACCTCATCTCCATCTGCAATCCAGACCTCACAATACCCATGTCGCAAGCCAAGCTTGGAAATGACTTTGGCCTTAGCCAACTTGTCAAACCAATCAACAGCTAAAGGAAATGAATATTAGTTCTTCACGGTCTATTTGTTCAATGCTCAGTAATCCAAACACATCCTTAGCTCTGAAGTGTCCTTCTTCTTTTGGAAGAGAACCAGGGTGCCATACGGTGACCTAGACAGAAGAATGAAACCTGTGTCAATCAACTATGTCAACTATTGCTTCAACTCTTCAGGTCCAGACAATTGGTAAGGAGTTCTTGTCGGTGGCTGCAACATAGTCTCTATCTCTATACAATGGTCAATCATGCATCGTTGTGGGAGCAATTTCAACAACTCATCTAGCATTATGTCTGCAAAGTTACCCAACAAGTCAGTGACCTCAGGTGGAACAGGCATCCCCACTCCATCCTTTTGTACTTCTCCAATAATTGTTGCATAAACCCGTGATCTATTCTACCTTGTTTCTCTCTTCATACTTAGTGCAGACACAAGTTGAACCTTTCCACCTGACTTCCTTGTTGTCGTGTGCACAAACCAAGCCTTATGTTCACCAAGTATAACCATCTTTTCCATCCATGGAATCAGGACTAAATGTGTCCTCCTTAGGAACTCCTGCCAAAGATTCACCTCAAATTCATCCATAGGAATCACTGTGAAGTTAGCCTGACCTTTCCACTTATCAAGTCGAATGTGAACTGAGGAGGCAACACCAGTTGTTTCCTTTGCCTTAGAGTTTACTTCCTTCATAGAATCTCTGCATGGGGAGACTCTAAGTCCCAACTCCTTCACTACCTTAGTCTTCATAAAGTTATGTGAGGGTCCTGAGTCGACAAGATCTTGCACTATACTATCATTGATAATCATATCCAAAAAACACAACCGATGGTCTTTGTTTCCAAGATTTCCTCCCAAGGCACCCAATGCACCAATCCTTCGTAGCTTGTTGCAAACTGAGCCTTGCCACTCTTTCGGTGTTAAGTGAAAAATTTCAGGAAATGAGAAACATTTCCACGCTAAACCTAGTAGAAGAGAGGAAGAAAGATTTAATCAAGAAAGTAAATGACAAAGCAAACACACAATACACGGAGATTTTACCTTGGAAACCTAAATGGGAAAACCAACATTCCTTGAGCGTCTTTCTCACTTGTTGTCTTATTCATTCAGAATAAAAGGTTACATGCCTAACCTTGGTCTACACCTGAGACACAATCAACATCATACCTTCTTGTTTTACACCAAAACAACCCTGTATCCAATTTGAATTACATCTAGATGACCAACAACCTATAAAACCATTTGTCTAAATATTAGCTTTTACAACATTACAACACGCCTTATTTATAGGCTTTACAGTAGGAAAAACCCTAAAGAAAAAACGCTACATAAAGGCACCCAAAAATGGTTACCGATTCACACAGATCATTGTCTACAAATCCCACGAATCTCAAGATTCGGTTACAGTCAACTACCAAGTTGGCTTACCAGTCGGCTTACCAGTCGACCTCCATTTGGTCATCATTCGGTTGCCACACGATCGCCAGTCGACCTTTTGTTGGTTAGCCTCTTCAACTTGTTGTCGAGCATCTCGACTTCAACTTTACTCTATCGATCACTTCGACCTTCGACTTTCTCTACCTGTCGATCCACCTCGACTAGACTTCCACTTCAAAGAATATAACAACTCAAAAAAAAGACAAAAGAATCACAATACACCATACCTTTGTTGTGCTCATCTTCTGCAGACTATGTGGGAGTTCCCCTTGGTCCACCTCTTGGTTCTAAGGTGCTTCGTTTCAAGCCCTTGTAGATCCTAGTTCGTTTCACAAACCAAGTCTCTTCTAGGTCAGGTCATGGCAAGACACTTGACTCAACCTGTCTTGAGTCATACATGGCCTCCTTTCATCATACAACTTCATCCACCTCTATCCAAGGAGTTGCACCACCTTGGGTCGCCCCGCTCTCAGACTGTGCAAATCTTGTCATAGTGTGTGTTGTGTCTTCACAATATTCTTAGTCGCAAGACTTACGAAACTGCTCTGATATCATATGTCATGCCGCCAAAAGTCATGTCTGAGTCTAACCTTGGCATCTCGTGGACATGCGGCACCACGACGGTTCTCACTTGGAAGCTTGGCTCAACCAACGATATTTCACCCAAACTATGCCTCTTCACCTAGAGCATACCCATACTTTATTCTAGTCTACAGACAAGTCACACTCTTACTCTGTGCAACTCAATTGTATTCTTAGACATTTGTTAACATTCTTTAACACTTAGTCATTTTGGCATACAACAGAAAACATGCGAACACAAGAGACACAAATATAGTCTAGGCAGCACTTGCGATGCCTAATACCCGGCTTCATTTATTAAATTGTGAAACAAAACAAATACATTACAAAGAGGGCACTATTGTCCCAGTTACATAGATGGACAGAGTCTCACGACTATACCCCATACAACAGAACTGTCCAAGCTTGCGTATTTTTCACACCAATAATTCCTTTGTTCCTCCACCTTGCCTCAACCTGTGGTGCACCCCACTTATGCGCCCAGTCTTGGACTACTTCATGTCTCTTGCCTTGTTCACCTTGTCCTTTTGGTTGTGTGTATTGTTCTCTTATGTAGACTCGAAGAGTCACCAATGTGAAACATCACATCCTTTGGATGTTTTTTGCCCCTTCATGAATCGCCACACTCAAATGAACCGTTCTTCCCCTTCGTGGACCCAGTGTGCCCAAAATATCTCATTCTCCCATCAACCATCACATCTCTTAGACCATTGCACACCCCTTTCCTTGTGTCGATCGCCATGACTCTCTGTGGGTGTGCCAATGGGGTCATCCAACCTCTTTGGTGCGCCCATGCTGCCAAGGGCAGACAGGTCCTCTCCTTAGGTGTGCTCCCAAGTTTCCCCATCGTTTCCCAAATGCAACCTAAGTCTCCATCATCCATTTCAAGGGAAGAAGGGTGTGTGCCCCCTTGGGATTGGACGTCACCATTGTGCCCCAAGGTGCTCCTTCCCATGCCCATAAGACAAGTTCTTTCCTAACCAATCGCATCCCCCTTGTGCTCTTTGTCCAACTCGTTACCGAATTGGCCCAAGGAGTGCGCACGCTCGGTGGGTGTCACAAAAGGCCGTACATATCCAATAACCGCACAACTTCTCGGATCTCTAAATATATTTTCACAAATTCATTTTATTTTCAAATTACATATTCCTCGATGCAAAGGCCCAAACAAAGTTTGTTACCTCGATATGCATACTATGTATTACATGTTTTACGCTGAATCAACTTTGAATATATTTCAATTGAGTTCGTAGAAATCGATGCATGCAACTAATAAATTTTATGTTTTGCGACTTTGCAACAACCCTTTATTCTAAAACAATTACTTTATTTTTCCCTTAAGTATAAGTAAATTTTACTTTTCTACTCAAGGAAGTCTAACAATAACAAATTTCAATTTTATATTTTTTTCCTCACAACAAGGGACTTATTACATGGGAGTAGAGTTCATAGAATATTTTCAAGTGTCACTCCAATCACTAGTTGTTTTTTTTAAAACCATGGGAATCGGTAACTCATAGTATTGAGATCTGGTCTAGGATCGAGATCAATCCTATTGGTTTCCACTATAACCCAAGAGTATATCCAACAACCTGCAAGATAGATATACCAAACACTTGTGACTTAGCAAGGGTCGAGGCATCCCAAATCCCATCGGAGTAGACCTCTATCCCAAGGGGCATTTACCCTTCTAACCTTATCACAACAAGACAACATGTCCAATTTGAGGGAATTGAACCCAAGTGGCAAGGATAAAAAACATGCTACCCAACCACTTTAGCTATGAACCTGAGACGTCACTCCAATCATCAGTTGTGAGCATCTTCACGTTTTACAACTAAGGGTACCCAATTGAAGGTTTTAATCAAACCTCGACCTATAAGATATAACTCCATCAACCAACTCACAAGAAGCATGATGAGAGTACTTAGCCCCTCCCTAGACTAATGACCCTCTATTAAGTGACCATGTTATGAACCCTCCTAGACTAATGACTCTCTATTAAGTGACCAAGTTATGAACAAAAATCATATTTAACCTTTGTCCACTAAGATGACACTTAACCTTTATCAGGGAGGTTTCAAGTCTATCTCGTGAAGCACTCAAACTTGTAGACATCACATTCGTATTCTATTTTGTTTTTATTTTAACAAGTTAACTAATGACACCTTTTCCTCAGCTTTACCTTCCAGCCATGTAAACCTTATGAAAGGCACTTCCTAGGGTCCAACTTTATTGTCAGACTAATCATAAGCCATTCACATATAAATCAATATAATGACAATATCAAATTCATCTACCACTTCGACCAAATGAGTCATGCTTCATTGATAGATTACTACTCGACACTCATTGCTAGCCTAGCAAGATCGTAGTCAATTAGCCCAAAGCAATTTCCACTGACCCCATGCCAAACTTATGAGCATTGCATATATGTGTATAGCTTGAGTATGCATAATGGCTAAGAGCATGTGTTTCTTGCTTGGAGGTCACAAGTTCGAATATGAAGGGGGTAAGATATGTACACCTTGATAAACTAATCAATTATATCATTGCAAGGAGGAGGTCCCTTGTCCCACAAACAAAAGAGTCTCATACATTAATTTGGTGTTTGGCTAGGTTGTGATGTTAAAATTGTTATTATTATTATTATTATTATATTAAAATAACATAAATATGAAGTATGTGCTTAATTTATAAACTTATAATAATGATTTGATCTTTGAATTGCAAAACGTTGCACATAATTTTCAAAGGAAATATAAATAAAATATGTAATATGTTAATATTAGTAGTTAGATGAATTTAGTTAGATTTATTAGCTTAGATCCATCTTAATTTCATATTTATTAAGCATTAAGAAGAACCAATTAATTTATTTTTATATTTTGATTTATAGCATGGATGTTACTCATTTCCTCTATATTGTTTTTTTACCGTCAATCTTACTAATACGAAGTGTCACTCATTGCTCATTTCAAACATTATACATATCCCTAATATTGAGATGTACCACACTTTTCTCTCAACGAGATATAATATCTATTTTTTAAATATTGTTTTAAATATTAATATAAATAAAATAAAATGTTCGTATTGATTTTGACATGAAAATGTATATTTTTTTGGACCTCCTCCTCTTTTTATAGGACGTGTTGATACATGCTCAATATGAAATAATTAATCGTTAGATAAAACATTTTTTACCATTTTAAAATCGATTTTATGAAGTTTTAAATAAAGAAAGAAAATGTTTGATACTTGCATCTAAAATAAAACCTATATTAAATTTGTTTTGTTTGCACTTTTACAAAAAATGGAGCAAGTTAAAAAGTGGAAGAAATCAATTTTTCTTGTGAGAAAAATGGAATGAATTAAAGAGTGGACCAACTCAACCTTTTAGGTGAGTTTATTTTTTTTATGACAATATAAAGTTTTGACTTAATCCACTCATTTTTTTGAAATTTTGATGGTTTGAGTTTTTTTAAAATCAATTAAAACCTTTTAAAGAAAATTTACATCTTTTAAACATATTGAATTTAAAGAAAATTTTAATGTGTATAGTTTGAGTGTGCATAATCACTGAGAGCATGCATTTATTGCTTGGAGGTCACAAGTTCGACTCTAAAGGGGGTAGGGTATGTACGTCTTCATAGACTAAGCACTTATATCATTGCGAGGAGGTGGTCCCTTGTCCCACAAAGGGAAGAGTCTCATACATCAATTTGGTGTTTGGCTAGGTTCTGACCTTTTTTACTTCCAAGGAAATCCTCACAGAAAACCCTCTGAGTACTTCCCTATGATCCATGGATGGAAAACAAGGTAAATCGTTGACTTTGTTAATGGAGCCTAACCCCGAGGGGATTAAGAGAGTCCAACCTATGTCCTCCCCAATTCATTGGGGAAGAGATCTCACGTGTGACTCAAGACCATTTGAGATAACCCTTAGGGCTTGGCTAGGTTGTAACCTTAAAATTATTATTATTATTATTATTTTAACAAAAGCTAGTGGATTTTTATTCATTAAAAAGGTCGCAGTCAAAACCGCTTAGTACAAAAATAGAACCAGATATCGAAGCAAAATTCAAATTCAGTCAAAGCTACTAACAACCATATGCCTAACCTACCTCTAGGATTTCTCCAAATCATAACATTACTACATATCTAGACATAGTAAATTCGTTAATATATATCGTTAATACATACTACAAAATAAAACACGATTAAGCATTATTGTATGGATCCTAACCTATCTCTTTATCTATTATGTCATTAGCATCAAATGGCGCCATAGGTTTGTTCAAATCCAATAGCGGTGCCTCCTCCATAGTAGTCAATCTGCCACTGTCCCCTCTCAAGGGTGTAGTCCTTTGTTCCTCTTCCCTCCGTGCTAGTTTTACCTGTAGAAATTCAATTTGGCTTCTGAGAAAACCAACCTCATCTTGAAGCTACCCCGCCATGACCCTATGTTGAGCCAGAGTGTCCAGTGAAAAGAAAGCAGTGGATCTGAGCACGTTGACCTTGATAACCAAGCATTGACGATCCATGAATTCATTGTCCTCCATGTCGTCCTCTGGATTAACTTCATTTTCCCAATTTTGCATTACCGACCAACTGCATAGAGAGTCCAACACTTGATTGTGAAAGTGTCGAGAAGAAATGAATACAACCAAGCCTGCGCGATGAATATGCAAACCACTATATAAACCACTCCCAACAAGATCCAGCACACCAGAGAGGGAGAAACCCACACGACAAATAGTCTTATCCAAAATGAAGCCAGAAAGCAATACCACCTCCATAACTACATCATTGTTCTTAATAACAATACCATCAATATGAATTAGCACCATACATGCATTTTATACTCAAATATACTTGTTCAAATAATCTCCCACGAGGTGGCCATGCAAACTCACAATCTTGCTCATGACATTGCCCAAATTATGCAGCCTAAATTGTACTTCCCCATCCTTGCCTTGTGCTTCCATCATGGCTTCTTTCCCATCTTGGGTCATATTCATCAGACTTGGAACGAGAATGTAGAGAACTCGTACCTTCTTCCTGGATTGCCTTATGTTCCCACGAGCCAAGCTACTCTTCGCACTTATAAAACTTATTGCATGTACTTCCCTTACATTCTTGATATGACATTGAATTAACGATTGCATGCACTCTCCACATGGTCCAGACGGGTCCCACCCAGGTTCCTAGCCCTCGTCATTAAGGAGGGGTCACAAATCGCACTTCACCACAAACTCCCAAGGAACCAAGGGCTAAACCCATGGCTTTATTGGCCATTTCATCAGCTTCTTTGTTATCTTTGTGAAAAACATGGTAAAATTGTATAGAGAGATTTGACAAAGAGAACTGGATATGATCAACAAGAACCTTCAAACCAAGATACTTGGGAGAGGAGCCAATAACAAAATACATGATAGTGTTTTTGGAGTCACCCACAATGTTCAAATGAGTAATTTGTCTTTGCTTTGCCAACTGCATCCACTGATAGACTGCATAAGCTTCTGCCTTGTTATTCGAGGTGGTGCCAAGATTCCAATAAAAATCGACTTCTTGAGTTCCTCTAGGGCCATAAAGCACCCCTGCCGCACATGCCTCCCCTATTATTATTATTATTATTATTACATAAAGATTAAATGTGTGCTTAATTTCGAAACTTATAATAATGATTTGATCTTTAAATTGCAAAAGCGTTCCACGTAATTTTTAAAGTAAAGAGAAACAAAATGTGTAATATGTTAATATTAGTAGTTAGTTGGATTTAGTTAGATGTATTAGCTTAGATCCATCTTAACTTCATATTTATCAAGCATTAGAAGGGACCGGTTGATTTATTTTTATGTTTTGATTTATCCCATGGATGTTACTCATTTCATCCATATTGTTTTTTTTTCACCATATATCCTACTTATGCTAAGTGTTAATCACTCTTCATCTCAAACATTACACCATAGAAACTTTTAGGGGCTATATATTGTCCATGGGCTATTTTTCCATGTTTTTTCCCAAAACTAGATTCACCAATTTCCATTTTTTCTACAAATGATTAGCCCAAATTTTATAGAATATTTTTTTTACCTCCCAAATTTTATAAAACTATATAAAATCCTTCGAAATTTGAATAATTTTACAAAAATATGGCCAAACATTTTATAGTTTGCATTTTAAGGACTAGTAAGATTCATCAAAGTTTCTATAGTGTAAGATCAATTTCCATCCTTAAAACTATCCTTGCATTACACATATCCCTAATAATGATATGTAGAATGTACCTCACTTTTTTCACTAAGATGTAGAATGTACCTCACTTTTCTTGATTTAACTAGATGTAATAACTATTTTTTGAATATTGTTTTAAATATTAATATAAATTAAATAAAATGTTTATATTGATTTTGAGATGAAAATGTATATTTGTTCGACCTCCTCTTCTTTTGTAGGACGTGTTTGATAATGCTTAATATGAAATAATAAATCATTAGATAAAAATTTTACCATTTTAAAATAGATTTTATGAAATTTTAAATAAAGAAAGAAAATGTTTGATACTATATAAAGTAAAACATATGTTAAATTTGTTTTGCTTGAATTTTGTTTAAAAAAAAAACAAGGAATTAAAAAGTGACGAATTCAATAATTTTTTGAAAAATGGAATGAATTAAAAAGTGGACAAACTCAACCTTTAAACTTTTTAAGTGATTTTGTTTTGCTGACAAGATAAAGTTTTGACCTAATCCACTCATTTTGTTTTATTTAAATGAATTAAAACCCTTTAAAACAAAATTCTATAATCAAATTCTCGTAAATAAAAGAAATTAAATTTTTAAACATATCGAATTTAAAAAAAAAAATAACTAAAAAATAGTGGAATTTGTAAATTTTCAACTTACTCCCAAAAATTATACAATACCTAAATAACTTGCATTTGGCTCCACCTCTTCCTTCCACTTGCATTTGGCAAAGCTACCTATTAGCGATCTTCACCAGATGTAATTCCATTGACTTTTTATTGCTTGTTAGTACCCTTCCATCAATGTCTGTCGTAGTTGTTGCTTTTCTGGCGCGGTAAATGGAATACATACAACTAACAAATTCGATCTATGTAAGAAAGTTCAACTAACCACAATAATAATTGTTAATAGACATCAATATATTTTGAATAATAACAAGATTATCTATGTGTATTTGGCCTCTTAAGATTCAAAGATCGTACATTAAATATGATTTCGGATATTTCGCTTGTTACATTAAATGTACCTCATAGTAACATGTTTTTTTATAGAATTGTTTTCCCTAATTACAAGTCCTTGTCTCATAGTAATTAAGAATCGAATTTGTGAACAAAAGTAAGCATGAAAAACTCACATCTAACTCTAAACCAATTGAGTTAACCCTTGGGCTAATTTTCTATAGAAATGTTAAAATAATTAACAATGTGTGTATTCTTATAGTTAACAGATTATATATACAACCTCGATTCTATGATTGAATTATTAAATCAATATGGAAATATTCTATGATTGAATTATTAAATCAATATGGAAATATATATTTGTTACTCATCCTAGAAAGAATTTATATCATCGTTTTATATTTTTTTAATCGTTAATCAATTGATTGTAACAACAACAACATTGAAATCCAAATTTGCTTGACCATGCAGAGAGAGTTCATTTCATACCTAAGAAAAAGAAAAGTAGATACCCCACAAATATGTTTATGTTCAAAGTCTTTATCTATTACAACTAGTAGTGAACCTGCATCCAATAATGAACACATGAACCTGAAGGCAACGAAAATAACTAAATATTCAAATACACATTATTGAATATCAACCTTCAATAAACAACAACAAAGAAATCCAAATCCATAATAAAATATCAACATAATTCAAATTGTTCAAATTAACTACAACAAAAATCTATTACAACTAATGGTGAACCCACATCCAATAATAAACACATAAACCTAACAAAAATAACTAAAAATTCAACCTCCAATAAACACCAACAAAAAAAATCCAAATCCATAATAAAATATCAACATAATTCAAATTGGTAAAATTAACTACAACAAAAATTCAAATATAATACTTATAAAGAAAAAACGCTCAACAAGTCCAATTCAAATTCGAATGGTTGTCGATTGGGGGTCGCTTTATCCTGGTCAAGTCGGTTTTGGAAGGCCTAGCCGTCTACTGGATGTCCCTGGAGCGGATACCTGCAAAGATTATTTCGATCCTTCGGAGGCTCACCATCAACTTCTTATGGAATGACCAAGCTTGCAAGCGCTGATTTCACCTTTGCAGTTGGCAAGAGTTGTCCAAGCCTCGGAAGGCAGGGGACTGGGGGCTAAAGCTTCTCTCCATCTTCAATTCAGCTCTCCTGGCCAACTCCTTCTGGAGAGCACTCACTCACAATAGCATCTGGAGCCAGCTTATCAAAGCAAATTATTTGGGTTCCCTGTCCCTCCATGACTGGATTAGAAAGCCGACTCTCATACAGCCTTGGGCTTCACCTCTCTGGAAAGGATTGGTCGTGTCCTCCTAGGTAATTCTCCACTGGTTACGGTGGAAGACAGGTACTGGGACCAACATTCTCATTGGTCGTGATTTGATTCTAGGTCTGGGAGACCAATCGATCCTCTCACCTTTGCTGTGCGCGCGGCTTGAGGCGCTGAACTGCAATTATCTGGCACAAGTTAAGAGACCGACCGATGCCTTCTCCCTCCTGGATGACTGGTTGGACAGTGGATCCCTATCCCTTGAAGGTTCGCTGGCATTAGAGTGGAGCCGCTACACATCGGCCCTCAAAGGAGCCGGGATCACTCTCACCGATAAACCTGATTTTTTGCTATGGGCCGGGGGAGATGCCACGGGCTCCATCACTGTTAAAAATCTTTTTGACGCCTTCCTTCATCAGATGAGGCTGGAGGTCGACCACTCGTGGATTCGTCATATTTGGAATTGGCAGGTCCCGCTTAAACTAAAGCTTTTTACCTGGTTGGCGGGTAGAGGAAAAATTCTTTCCTGGGAGGCACTCAGACATAGAGGTTGGGAGGGCCCTGGCATTTGCCCACTTTGTAAACATGCTTCTGAAGATGTGCATCATCTCATGGTTCATTGTGATTTTACGAAGGAGGTTTGGTTCCATTTGACCAAGTCCTTCTCTCTACCTATGGTCTGGAGAGGTCAACCGTTCACGGCCTGCTTTGTTGACTGGATCACACAAAAATCCGCCCCCCCGAGCTTAGTTGTACACACTTGCTGGCAGATATGGAAAGAAAGGAATATTGCGATCTTCGAAGACCATCCTCCTTCTATACAGGCGGTAATTCACAGAGTTTGGGCCTCTTTCCATTGGCAACCCCCCTCGAACAAGTCTTTTGCTCCCAAGATTTGCGAGATCACATTGCCGGATGGATACACACTGGCGTGCTTCGACGGAGCTGCTGCATCCACTGGCCTATGTTGCGGGGCAGGTGGATTTTTCAAAACTCATCCTAAGAGAATAACAAAATGGTTCATAAACTGTGGGGAGGGCACGAATACTAAAGCAGAGCTATTGGGATTATGGACATCCCTCGCCCTTGCCTCTCAATGGTCGCTTGATCACCTTCTAGTTCTTGGCGACTCGCGAATCATTATAGACTGGATAAACAATAAGTGTAAACTCCACTCGGTCCATATAGAAGGCTGGAAGGAAAAAACACAGTTTCTCACAAAGCTTTTCATGGACGTCAAGTTCCGGCACTTTTCCAGAACTCATAACAAGGAGGCGGATGCTCTTTCTAAAAGAGCCCTCAGCGGGGAGGTGGGGAGACTATCTATTTACCATTGTGAGAATGGATTTGAAAGTCCCATCTCCCACATAAATATGTTCGAATGAGGTGGGCGAGCGCTCTGAATCTGCATTGTTCTCTTGGTTATGGAGCCTGCTCCATCTGTGGGTTGTTTTAAGCATACGATTCTCCCCCACCGGCTAATCAATTATCACTGTCTGATCGGCGGCAGCAAGTCTGTTACTGCATTGGAAATTTCCCACTTATCGCTCTGTTTGATCCATCGGCGAGAATACTTTTCTCTTTTTTCCTGGTTATCAGCTCGACAGGGCTACTTTGTAAATGAAATTATATATTAAATATAATATCGAGTAATTTTTTCTTGGAAAAAAAGTCCAATTCAAATTCAAGAAAAAAGGGCCTCATAATCAATTCAGAGAATTTAGGATGGCAATAATGCACGTGATATTCAACAAAATATGTCAAGTTAATGATAGCATAGTGTGAGGGCATTTCTTCTAAATTTATGTCTATTTTATTTTAAAATTAATTCGATGCCCATTAATTAATACATGCGAGGCTAAATGCTGAGAAGTTGCATATCGCCGCCATTCAAGGAAAGAAAGAAAGAAAGTATTTTTAACGTCCACGAGGCTAAAAATAGCCTATGAAACAGGGGATTTTTGCATCTTATCCTAAGATAACTTTGCATTAGCTACTTTGATCGTGTTTGTCCTCACTTTCCCTTTAACATTTGCATAATTTGTAATCTATAGTGTATTTTAGGAGTGGTGTTTATTTGGGTGTAGCGGCCAATGTTTAGGAGTTGACTATATTTGTGAATTGACATTTCAATAATATATTGGTGTTATTATGGCCTATAGAGTATGCATTACAAGAAAAAGGTGATGTGGATGTTTTGAGGTAGGTGTTGGATTGCCACTACTAATAAATATCATCTTAGTTGTTGGGAAACTAGATTTTGTTACACATTTCAAAAGCTTTGTGAGAGATTGTATAGTGTTTTCATCATAGCTTTGTGAGAGATTGTATAGTATTTTCTTGGTATGATGGTGACATACTTAGTTGTATTTATGAAAATATTCCCTTGGCATTTGAGGTTAAAGGAATCCGTTAAACATTCAAAAACTTTGTGAGAGATTGTATAGTGTTTCTTGGTATGATGGTGACATACTTAGTTGTACTTATGAAATGATATTCCCTTGGTATTTGAGGTTAAAGGAATACGTTAAGTATTCATTTTGTGTTTCAACAAATTCAAAAAATGTGGTAGGTATTCATGTTATGGTATCTAATTAAATATTATTTTCTTCTTGATTGTCAAGCACACAAAACAAGTAAGGAAGGCACAAGCACATGGAGTAAGAAGAGATTCTTCCTTCTTCTTTTTTATGGTTTTTTTTGGCAGTAAATGGTTTCTTTGTGGGGCATGTGAAGTGAAGCATAGTTTCAAGTCGTGTACATATACTCTTTTTGACTTTCTTGTCAATCTCTCGATTAGGTTTCCCTACACACCCCTTCCTCCCAACCCTAGCCCTACTGGGAATGATTACAAAAGCTTGGTCTTCATTGGGCAACGAGCTTCTTACCATGAATAGATTAAAAAAAAAAAATAGAATAGAAAAAAAATATA
>ML778683.1:75039-110674 GCA_009831015.1 Picea engelmannii
TATTGTTGTGAGTTTGATGGTTTATTTGCTGCAAGTTATGTTTGTTGTGTATTTATTTAAAACACATATTTAACCATTTTAAAAGAAAATTTCCTCACACATGAACATTTAAAAGAAGATGCATAAACTTGGCACATAATTTATCTTGCATAACTAAGATCTTGAGCAAGGTCCTGAAAAGTTTATTTTAATGAAGTAGAGGATGCTTGCATAGCAAAACAAGTCAGCCCCCTATTTTCAGATCAATAGATATGGTCATAGAAAAAGGCACCACACAACGTGGAATATGTCTAAGTAAAATATTAAAATTAAAATTATGATCATTGATCAACAATATTTTTTAACCTAAACATATGCATAAGAGCATTTTGTTCACTTTATAGACTTATTTTTTATAATAAACGTTGTTACTTAAAATAAATTCAACTAAGTATAGAGAGTTAATGGTAGAATCTTAGCAAATCAATGTGCCATAAATAATTCAATATCGTGCAAATTACATCATTTGTCAGAATCCTTGAAGTGGAACTATTTGAAGTGCGAAGTTGTGGAAGTGCGGGAGTCTGGGAGGATGAGTGATATGAATTCTTTGCACAAGGGTTCAAAATAGACCAACTTAAACCTATGCATAAAAGTATTTTGTTCACTTTATATACTTATTTTTTATAATAAACATCGTTACTTAAAATAAATTCAAATAAGTATGGAGAGTTAGTGGTGGAATCTTAGCAAATGAATGTGTCATTAAACTTGGTTATCATGCAAATTACATTGCTTGTCAAAATCCATGTTGTGGAATTATTGGAAGTGCAGAGTTGTGAAATGTGGGAGTGTGGGAGGATGAGTGATATGAATTCTCTGAACAAGGGTTCAAATTATGCTAAGTGTTGGTTGTGCAGGGGATATACCTGTCCGAAGGTGTAGAAGATATATATGTGCGGATGATAAATCTATGCGGATGATATGTTTGTGTGGATGTAATGTCCCCCACCTCTTGACGAAGAGGTTCGGAGAGACTCAGTAGTCTAGCTATCCCCACTAGACTATAGTCTCAGGCATCATGGGGACAAAGTCAACCAGAAGACACTTCCTAAACATAACATTCTATTACTGAGTTGACTTTGTGTGAAACAAGGTAACTCAATGAAAGAAAATAAAAGGTGAGTTAAAGTTAAGAGTTAACCCTAGGGGTTAATTAACCCAACAAATGAATATATTGGAGCTATAAAAGAAAGGACAGGGTGCACTTCTAAGGCATTGTGAATTATTATCTCATTTTGCATTGGAGCTCTTGAGCACAAGCAATTTTGAGGGTTTTGAGTCTAAAACCCTAGAGATAAACTCGGTGGTGAAAGATTCCACCTTCCTTGATCCAGGCTTGGTCCCGCAGGTGAAATAATCCTCCCACTTCATTCTACAATGTTGTAGGGGTCTGATCTAGTAGTACAAGCTAGTGTCCAACCTAGGGGGTTTCCACCTAGGGGGGCGCACCACCTTGAGGAGTTTAGCTCGGTCTGAGGAAAGGAGGGAGCTTCTTGGCAAAGGAGCATCTGGGTTTTCTTTGTATGGTCCCTAGCATCATTTATAGTCTATTCTGGAGGAGGTTATCCTGGTAGTTTATTTCCTGGAGCTTGGCATGACTTGGAGGAGAGAGGGACGCATTGCAAGAAGTGGTTTCTCGTGTTTATTGGACTGAATCTTCATAGATCTTCTTGATATTTCATCAGCTTGTTCGTATTGGCCCGATCTATCATTATGGAGTGTTTGGTGGTTGTTGGAGGCTCCTAGAGAGGAGAACAAAATCTTGGTGATTCGGTCAAACCAGGGGGGCGCAAACCAGTTGAGGGTTTTCTCAGTTGGAGGAGAAGACCTCCTACATTCAGCTTGAAACTTTGTCAGGAGGGTTCTACTAACCCGATCTACATTCCAAGAAATTTTGGAGGCATTTGAAGCACAAAAATAGGAGGGTCGAAACTGGAGGGTTCATCAGCAGCCAGGGCAGTGCGCAACTCATCTAGTTGGAGGGGTTTTGCAGTATATTGGATCGGGATCTCTTGTCTTCAGTCTTCTCTTGCATGTTGTTGTCCTTTGGAGTCTTGGATCTTCTTCTCGGACAACCTTTGGGAGGATATTATAATTTTATTTCTTATTATTTTATCGGTTGGAAACCCATCTTTGATATTATTGGGGTTTTCTTCCAGATCTACAGATCTCTTGTTCAAAGGATCTTCCTACTATCTAAATAAAGGTCGGATCTGACATTATTGATCCTATACTAGTGTTATTTGTGTATCTTGTATTGTTTATGATTATATGCTTCAGATCTATTATTCCATTGCTTAATCAACATCAAGTAAACCCTAATGTGCAACTCCATGAGTAAACCTGCAAATACATAAGAAAACATAACAACAGTAAGCAGTTAGTGTTCCGAGCAAAAAAAATGGCTTGGGAACATTACAGTGGTATCAGAGCGTTGATCCTCCCAGCTTGTGTAGATTAGCGCATGCAGAAGTTCAGTGGTATTCACATGGGCAGACGTAGGAAGAAAACAGGTGAAACAGAGGCAAAGATGGAGGGTTCAAGTGAAGATAGTGAGCCACAGATTCTAGTAGGTTTCGCCAAGGAGTTACAACACTCCATAAATCAGACACAAATCACCCTTGTACAACATCTACAAGAAAACCAATAAACTCTGCACAGGGGACAATTGGAAATAACATAGACTCTGGAAAGAGTGAATGTCGGCTCGGAAAAACTTGTGCAACTCCTCTTACAGATGACTCATGTAGGAAAGGGACCAAAGGTTTATGAAAACAAGGAAGCTAGTGGATCGTATGGGGGGGCTAGACATCATCGGGAGTATAGCCCTTTTTATCACATTGAGGGACATAGTTATGGAGGTGGAGCTCCTCGGGGGGAAACACACAGTAAGGCCACCCCTAGACCCTATCTACCTACATTCCTTGATAACCAACCACAACGTAATTATGAGGATGAAATTGAGGACAACTTTGAGCAATATGCCAAGGAGTATTATGCCTTGAGTGTAGGATTATAGAGGCAAGTCACGCTGGATCAGTATTGTGGAATCAATTTTTGGGGTAAGACTAAACAATATCAAAGGCCTAACTATGAATTGGAACGCAAGGCAGGTAAGATGGAGATTCCTTATTTTGATGGATGTTCTAAGTTGACTACGCAAGCATGGGTGTAGAAACTTGATACCTACCTACATGATCTAGATGGATATCGATGGCCACCCACCTTTTCCAACTGGCTCAAAACATTTTTCTGGCAATTTTGGTAATTTACTATTTTTAGCAGTTTTCACTTCCAGAGCCGTTTTGAGGCCCTAAACGATGTTTTTTGGGAAAACATGTTTGAAAAATTTTAGTTTCTTTGTTATTGTGCCTAAAATGAATATCCTCGGTGATACCTTTCCAACGGGCTATCATACGCCTAAAAGGGAGATCGTATGAGAAAGTTGCAACCATGGGAAGTTGATGTACTAACTTATCGAAACGGGGCCCACATGAAATTTGGCGCTTCATCTCCTAGGGTTAGGTTTTTGGATGTCTAGGGTTTTTGAAATTCCTGCGTATTTTAAAAAGGCCTTCAGAGCCTCATTGTAATCATATTCTTGCGAATGAGCGCAGTCGTCACAACTCTTCTAAGAGATAAGCTGCAACCATTCCAGCAAGCTTGTTTCCGCTGCATTTTACAGTTTTCAACTTATTTCGTTATTGAATAGAAAACCAGTTTTACTGTATCTCTGTTATTTTGTGTTAAGCACCTGTTAATAATATGTATTCATTTTGTTCTACTCATAAAATCCATATCAGTGGTATCAGAGCGGTCTGCTCCTTGTCATCTTAATGCATGTCCCCAACGAGGTCGGAGTACAAAGAGTTGGGTCTCGAGCTTGTTTCTCTTGAGGAAAAAATCTCTCGCATGCCCAAGCGACCTCTCATGGAAGGAGAAAAGAAATATGATGGGATAGGAGATCCTTTCAAATTGTTGATTGAGGAAGCCCTCACGCAACAAAGGAACGAGATGATGGATAGTTTTGCACAGATCCTTCGGTGGCTACCAACAGGCGATGCATCTTCTTCGAACGGAGGTGCCGCCCCTTTCAAGGTACAAATAAACTTTGATATTCCTATATTTGAAGCTCAGATAGATGCAGATTTTGTAGACAAGTGGTTGAATCTACTAGAAGGGTATTTTTCTGTCCATAACTTTTCGAATAGAGAAAAGATTACTTTTGCACTCCTCAAAGTCGTTCCCCATGTCAAATATTGGTGGGAAACTTTCTGTGAGAAAAAGGAAACAGAGGAACCCTCATTATTTTCAGTCATGGCCACCTGGGAATCCTTCAGGGATGCTATTAAGGAACAATACTACCCTGTCGGAAGTTATGACGACCTGTATACCAAATGGACCACACTGCGACAAGAAAGAGACCAAGCAGTGCCAGATTTCATAATTATCTTCCATACATTCCGCACTAAGATGGGTATCAAAGATTCGGAGTGACATCTGGTGCTCAAGTATCGTGGTGCTCTGCATAGATACATCCAGACTGAAATGGAACTTATGGGCATCTCATCCTTGGGCGCGGCCTACCGATATGTCGTTAAAATCGACCAGAAGCTCAAACAAAAGATGCGACAATTTGGGCCTGGATACCCCTCACAACAAAAGCCAGTAAAGGGCAACCCCAACCCACAAAAAAAAGGACAGAGCAAAGATGGAAAGTATCAGGACAACCAATCCAAGTCGCAAGCAAAGAAGGACACCAGAAAGACAAAGAAAGATACCGAGAAGTGGTGCGACTTCCATAAGAGCCCTTGGMATAACACTGTTGATTGYCGCTCAAAGCAGTCGCTGGTGGCCGAAGTGAAAGCCTCTGAATCAAATGTGGATTCTGACTCTGAGCCACAACCAGAAAGGGGAACAYGGATCATTGACGCAAAACCCAATGTCATTGTTGCTACCACCAAGCTCCAGCCTAGTGAACCAGACGAGCCAGAAGAAGGAGAGTGCCTCTTCCATTCACAGATGTGGGTAAAATGCACCCCGCTACTCTTCATTGTTTACAGTGGTAGCCAGAAGAACCTCATCTCAGCAAAGGTCGTCAAGCGGCTAGCCCTGCCAACAATGTTTCACCCACAACCCTACACCATTGGATGGGTCTGCCAAGGAAGCAATCTTCGTGTCAACCAACAATGTTGATTGTCGTACGGCATCAAGCCCTTCAAAGACAAGGTATTGTGTGATGTTGCTCCTCTCGAAGTTTGTGATGTTCTTTTGGGCCAACCTTCTTTATGGAAACGTCATGCTTTATATGAGTCTAGGCCTCATAGTGTTATTATTACTTTGAACAAGAAATTGTACAGGATACCCGAGGTAGTCCCACCTAGTGCTATTTCCTTGATCTCTCCTAAGCAATGCAGGAAGGTCATCTCTCAGACGGGGAAGTTTGTCTTCTTCGTGATTCTCTCTCAAAATAAGTGAAAGATCACAACCACATCTAGGGTCTATACAATTTTCCTCTCGACATAGCAGAAGCAAGTAGATAAGGTCGTGGAAGAATACTCAGATATCTTCTCCTCACCTATAGGGGTACCTTTGCATTGTCAGGTCAAGCACCCCATCGATCTGACCCCCGGTGCACCACTACCCAATGGGCCAGTCTATTTCCGCTCTTTGTTAGAGAATGAGGAGATCAAGCGACAGATCCAAGAACTGCTCCACAAGGGGCACATCCGTCTCAGCTCATCACCTTGTGGGAGCACAATCGTGATGGTACAGAATAAAGATGGAACCTGGCGACTCTATATTGATTACCGAGCTCTGAATGAAATCACAGTCAGAAACCGGTACCCGATTCCTCAAATCAACGACCTCCTTGATCAACTCAAGGGGGCCAAATACTTCAGCAATATTGATCTGAAGTCTGGCTACCACTAGGTCCCGATAGAACAGACAGATGTATGGAAGACCGCCTTCAAGTCAAAGGAAGGTCTTTTTGAATGGTTGGTCATGCCCTTTGGTTTGACAAATGCTCCAACCAATTTCATGAGGATGATGGACAATATCCTGCGACCATTCACCAATAATTTTGTAGTGGTGTATCTAGATGACATTCTAATTTACAGCAAGACTGGGTCGAACACTTGCAGCATATTCAGCAGGTTCTGCACACCCTGTGGCAACACAAGCTATACGCCAACTTGGAAAAATTCACTTTCGTCGTGGACATGGTCCATTATCTAGGCTACATCATTGATCAGCATGGCGTACATGTGGATCCAACCAAGATCCAAGTCATCTGTGACTAGCCAGCCCCAACCACTCACTCAGCTTCAGAGCTTCTTGGGCCTTGCCAATTTCTACCACAGGTCTGTGTTGGGATTCTCCCATATTGCATGGGCCCTCATCCAAATAAACAGGGGTGGTGGTAAGGAGAAATTTGCATGGGGACGGTCCCAACAAAAAGCGTTCGATGATTTGAAGCAGCACTTGTGCTCAGCCCTAGTACTTTCACTACCATACCTGTAGCATCCCTTTGAGATCGAGACAGATGCTTCAGACTATTTTGTGGGCATCGTTCTCACTCAGTACGGCCACCCCATAGCCTATCATAGTGAGACATTGTCAGATATTGTCCGTAAGTACCCTACTTACGACAAAGAAATGTACTCCATTGTGAAAGCCTGCCGCCAGTGGAGACATTACATTCTTGGGAAGGAGATAGTCATCCACACTGATCATAAGCCACTACAGTTCATGCAGACATAGGGAAAATTGCAGAATGATCACCATCAAAAGTGGTCCACATAATTACAGCAATTTCACCTCAACATCAAGTATAAAACAGGATGCACCAATCACATCATTGATTGCCTCAACAGACCGCTAGTCACAACACTCACCACGGTGTTAGACTCTTGTGGCCATGAGACCTTTGGATGCCCCCAACTCTATGAGACAGACCCTGACTCCACCACCACCTACCAAATGTTGGGTCCAAATGCAGTTGTCGATAATTTCCATCTTCAGGATGGGTTGTTGTGTCGTCTGGGACATATATTTGTTCCATCAAGCGAGCGAGCGAAGTTGATCTGGGAAGTCCACTATAGTCAGGTGGAAGGACACTTCAACGTCGAAAAGACAGTGGGGATGCTACAAAAACATTTCTACTGGCCGGAACTTTGACAGGAGGTCAGCAAGTATATTAGGTCTTGCATTGTCTGTGCTATTGCCAAACCGACCACTAAGAAACAGGGCCTCTACACCCCTCTTCCCACTCCTAACAGGCCATGGGAATCCATCTCAATGGACTACATGTCGGGCCTCCTGTCCACTAAGAAGGGAAATGATTTTGTTTTGTGTTTGTTTATCGCTTTTCTAAAATGGCGATTATGGTTGCCTGCAAGAAGAGAATTACAGCAGAGGCCATTGCCAAGCTCTTCTTTGAACGAGTCTGGGTACATTTTGGAATCCCACAAACAATTATCTAGGATCGGGATAGTCAATTTCTCATCACATTATGGTCGAGCCTCTAGTCACTGTTGGACACCAAGCTCACCAAATCCACGGCCTTCCACCCCCAGACAGATGGCCAAACTGAGGTTGTAAATTGAATGATTGTGCATATCCTTCAGATGTATAATTCAAAGCACCCTCGCACATGGGATGAGAGCCTTCCCTATGTCTAGCATAGCTACAACCAAGCCCTGCATAGCTCAACCGGCCACAGCTCCTTTCAAGTGGGGTTGGATTCCAACCAATGGGTCCCATAGATGTTTCACTTCCCCTTGCGGTCACCTCGACCGACTCATCTCCTGCTCCAACTGAAGCTGACAAAGCCACCCGGTTCATTGAGAAAATTTAGCACATCCACCAACAGGTTCAGGATATCCTACAGAAGTCCAATGATAAGTACAAACAACACCATGATCAACAATGGGTGCCACATAAGTTTCAGGTGCGCGATAAAGTTTGGTTGCACTTGCAAAAATAATGCCTTACAGGACCCCATCAGAAGTTTTGCCCACTCCGTTATGGGCCGTACACTTTCACCAAGGCCATGGGGGATAATTCTTTTTAGCTCAACATTCCTCCTTTCCTTGGCTCGCACCCAGTGTTCAACGTGGATCTCCTTCGCCCTTATTTCCCACCATTATTGCACACCTCAGAAGTAGCAGAACAACTGACACCAACAGAGCTCAACCCCGATTGTATAAAACAGGAATCCAATGATCATATTGTGGACACACAGATCAAGGGCACTTGACCGCAAAGGATCCATCTTTATCGAGTCGTCAAAGCAGGGCAGCTCCTGCACAAAGGCAAGTGGCTCACCCGGGGCCAAATTTAGTAGAAATTTCCTCATTTGATGAGGGACCTCAATGAAATGGAGACCATTGCTTCCTAAGGATGGAGTATTGATCTAGATGGATATCGGTGGCCACCCACCTTTTCCAACTGGCTCAAAACAGTTTTCTAGCAATTTTGGTAATTTACTATTTTTAGCAGTTTTCACTTCCGGAGTCGTTTTGAGGCCCTAAACAATGTTTTTTGGGAAAATAGGTTTTCAATATTGAAGATATTTCCATATTACACCTATAATGAATCTCCTCAATGATACCTTTCCAACGGGCTATCATACGCCTAAAACGGAGATCGTATGCAAAAGTTACGACCCCGGGAAGTTGATGTACTAACTTACCCAAATGGGGCCCACATGACTTTTGGCGCTTCGTCTCCTAGGGTTAGGTTTTTGGATGTCTAGGGTTTTTGAAATTCCTTCTTATTGTAAAAAGGCATTCAGAGCCTCATTGTAATCATCTTCTTGCGAATGAGCGCAACTGTCACATCTCTTCTCAGAGATAATCCGCCACCATTCCAACAAGCTTGTTTCCGCTACATTTTACAGTTTTCGGCTTATTTCATTATTGAATAGAAAACCAATTTTACTATATCTTTGTTATTTTGTGTTAAGCACCTGTTAATAATCTGTATTCATTTCGTTCTGCTCATAAAATCTGGATCACTACAACTTAACTCCATGAGGGAGATGGATTCCATCAAGTTTGCCACCATGTACTTGGGGGGCAAGGCTCATGATTGGTGGTACCATGGGTTGACCACACTGGGTCACAATCGGATTACATCATATACAGATTTTACACAGAGGCTTGTTGACAAGTTTGACCAAGGGGAACCAGAGCTACCTTTTAGGGAACTCACATAGCTCAGACAGACAGGACCACCGAAGGTTTACATAGAAGATTTTCAGAGGATAACAGTTATGGTACATGATCTGTCTCAATCGAGACTTATGATGCTCTTCACAGAAGGGTTGATGGAGCCCTTGAGGGGTTGGTTCAAGGATTTTAAGCCTACCAACTTGCATGATGCAATTTGGAAGACCAGGGACTTAGGATCAGCAGCAAAGGCGATATTCACCCCTAGACCTCCTCTAAACCAAGGGGGTAGAGACCAAAGACCACCTATGAACCAAGGAGGGAGAGACCCAAGGGGATTTGACCGAGGAAAGGGTGGGATGGATGAGCCCACTAGAAGGGAATTGAGGAGGAAGTAGGTGTGCTTCACCTGCAAAGAACCATGGGATCCAACACACAAATACATGGCTAAGGGAAAATCCCACTATATTGAGGTGATCTCATATGATGAGGAGGATGAATATTTTGTCCATCTACAGAACATAGAGGCAGAAGCCTCAAGACAGACAGAAGAGGAAGATGCAAGTCACGACCTTACAACATATGATAAGGTGACACTTGCATCCATCGGCAGGGTACCTAAATTCAACACTTTCAGGATGAGAAGGGTGCTACAAGGGCAGAAGGTCTCAGTTCTCATTGATGGAGGTGCCTCACACAACTTCATTGATTCATCCCTACTGCAAAGAAGGCACATACTGACAGTTGATTTTGAGGGATTTTGTGTGGAGGTAGTAGGGGGGCGCACCATGCCTTGTGACAGATACATGGAAATGAAACTTACATTCGAAAGGCATGATTTGGCACAAGATTTCTATGTTATGGACCTTCCAGACACCAACATTAACCTTGGAGTACAGTGGCTTAGTACATTGGGGCCTATCACCACAAATTACAAAACCATGGAAATTTCCTTCACATAAGAAAATGGGAAAAAGGTGGTTCTCAGGGGTATGACAGGCAACACACTGAGAGTAGTGACAACAAAACACATGGAAGTTATTTTTAGGAGGGAAGACATTGTTTATGCAACAGAGTGTAGAATATGAGTCAGGGTAGACAAGAAAGGGGAAAATCACTACTCACCAGATATCCAGAAAATCATTGATAGGCACAACAAGGTCTTTGAGGCTATACCATCAAAGGCACCACCAGATAGGGGGTTTGAGCACATCATAGAGTTGGAAGAGGGTGTGAAACCTATCATCACCACTCCCTACAGACACCCCAATAAATATAAATATGAAATTGAAAAGGCCATTAAAGAATTGTTAGACATGGGCCACATCAAGCCAAGTTCCAGTCCCTTTGCATCTTCAGTGGTATTGGTGAAAAAGAAAGATGGGACAATGCGCATGTGTATTGACTATAGGGATCTAAATAAGAAGACAATAAAAAATAGATACCACATCCCAAGGATTGATGAGCTAGTGGATGAGCTCCATGGGGCGGTGTACTTCACAAAGATTGACTTGTGCTCCGACTATCATCAGATAAAAATGAGGGAGCAAGATATCTCCAAGACTGCTTTCCGGTGTCACTATGGACACTATGATTTTTTGGTCATGCCTTTTGGGTTGACTAATGCGCCAACCACCTTCCAGTCTTGCATGAATCATTTGTTCAACATGAAACTATGGAAGTTCCTATTGGTCTTCTTTGATGATTTATTGATCTATAGCAAAACTTGGGAGGAGTACCTTCAGCATGTGGAGCAGATTTTGGCTATCATGGAAGAGCAATCTTTATATGCTAAGGAATCCAAATGTGAATTTGGAACGACATAGGTCCTTTATCTAGGACACATCATTGGAGTGAAGGGGGTACAGGTACACCAAGAAAAAATACAAGCTATACTTGACGGTCCCACACCTAGGACACTCACAGAGTTGAAGGGGTTTTGGGGCATTTGTTTCTATTATAGGAGGTTTGTCAAAGGTTTCTCTCAACTTTGCGCACCTCTGACCGATTTGACCAAGAAGGGGGCATTCAAGTGGAGCCCAGAAGCACATTCAACCTTTGAAAAAATGAAGAAAGTGATGAGTACATGCCTAGTATTGGCCCTACCAAATTTTCCATAACCTTTAACAGTAGAGTGTGATGAATCAGGGGAAGGCATTGGGGCAGTGCTTATGCAGAATATGCATCCTATTGTCTATGAAAGCCAAAAATTGAGAGGTCCTGAGATCCTCTACACCATCTATGAAAAAGAAATGCTAGCCATCATGCATGCATTGGCTAAGTTCAGGCAATATTTGGTTGGGGCAAAATTTGTCGTGAGGATAGATCACAATAGCCTCAAGTACTTCCTAGATCAGAAGGACTTGAATGAGAGACAACAGAAGTGGGTGAGAAAAATCCATGCTTATGACTTTGAAATAGAATTTTTCAAAGGAAAGAATAATGTGGTAGCAGATGCCTTATCCAGAAGACCATCATTTTATGCCATGATTGATATCTCAATGGATTGGAAGGCCCACCTTTTGGTGGAATATTCAAAAAACAAATTTGCATGTGAAGTGATGGATGGACAGGTACAAGATGAAAACTTCATAATCATGGATGATAGCATATACGACAAGGGCTGAATTTTCTTGGTTCCCAAATCAACCTTTAAGGCCAAGGTGATACAAGCATGCCATAATTCACCAGTAGCAGGGCATCAAGGGTTCATCAAGACATACAGGCAGGTTCGAGAGAGGTTTGATTAGAAGGGTTTGAAATATGATGTGATGTGCCGCATCAAGGAGCGCAACACTTGTCAGGCCAACAAGGATGAACACACTCACCCAACATGATTAATACAACCACTTCCCATCCCAGAGCACAAATGGGAAAGCATATCTATGGATTTCATCACGAGGTTTCCCAAGACTCGGGGCAAAGATTGCATTTTTGTGGTAGTGGACATGTTGACTAAGTTTGAGCATTTTTTTTCCATTTCCACAAACTAAAGTGCAACACAGGTTGCAGACCTGTTCTTCCAGGAGGTTTTCAGATTGCATGGTTTTCCCAAAAACATAGTGAGTGATAGGGACAACAAGTATATGAGCACATTTTGGCAGGAGATCTTTAGGTTGGTGGGTATGGCCCTAACACCTAGTACCAGTTATCACCCTCAGACAGATGGCCAGAGAGAGATAGTCAACAAATGGGTTGAAGGCTACCTCATGAATTATGTGGCAGTGCAACAAAAGTCATGGGTTAAATGGATTCACTTGGGCGAATGATGCTACAACACCACCCATCATATGTCCATTGGTATGCCACCATTTAGGGCCTTATACATGTTGAGATTCAACAAGAAGATCCTAGTGAAAATTATGCACCTACACTAGGATGGAGCCTCATGCTATTTTTTGGTGGAAGTCTATTTTTATATGATGAGCAAATTCTATTTATAGATGATGTCTATTTATAGATGGTGAGCAAATTCTATTTATAGATGTATGTCGACTATTATTATCCCTTAATAATAGTTGGACAATAAATATTAATCTATTCTCAATGAGCACTTGGAAATAGTTAAATGAAGTGGCAAATCAGTTAGCTATAGGAAATTCGAGTTCAAAGGTTGATTGGTGGGACATACAAGTCGAATTAGTTGTAAATTAGTGATTCGAAGTTGTAACAGAGTTATATGTGTAGTTATGTGAGTTGTAAAGTAGTTTAACTCAGTTAAGTGAGTTAAACTCATTTGTACTAGTTGTAACTGAACTCACACTAGTGAGGGATCAGTGAATTAATTATTAATTAATTCATAATCAATGATCTCACATGCAACTAAAGATTTACCACTGTTAACTACATGCATGTCAGATCCAGTGGAGACCCAGTTGATATAATAGTTGAAAGGGACAGCTTGATCAATTATGACAATAGTGAGTGTACTCATGCAACCACACACACATTGGATGTGCCCATGAGGATTGTGCAGCCTAGGCAAGAGGAATTCAATTCATTGCAGGGATTTCCATCAGCAGGTATTGCGCAGAGGAGGCAGGTTGTCTGGAGGTAGTAAATTTGCACATGCATTTGCCAATTTTTGTATGACAGTGTGAGACGATTGTATATTGTACTGGGAGCTCTTGGATTAGAGTTTTGTATGAGATTGTTTCATGATCCATGATATATACATAATATATGATAGTGGGGTTTTTAGCTTTATGCGTTCCCAGTAAAACATATGTGTTATGTGTGATTGATTTCTCTTCTTGATATTGCAATTGGCGATCATGTTTTAAATTCCGCAAGAATATTAGTAGAAGCGATTATGTATTTAACGGTGGCATATAATTGTTAGATCGGGAGCATCCAGGCAATGCATAATTTGTATTAAAATTTCTACAATACAGCTATGACCCCCTTTCTTTTGTGGAGATTTCCTTTGGAGACAACAGGGCTCCCATGGTTCAGGACTGGATTCAGCATAGTCAGGACATACTCAAGGAATTGAAGGACCACCTATAAAGGGAACATAATCAATAGAAGGTACATGCAGACAAGAACAGGTTTGAGCACACATTTGGGGTCGGTGACTTGGTTTATTTGAGGCTTCAACCGTACATGCAAACATCCATTAAGAGAAGTGGCGCAAAGAAGCTCCAACGTGGTTTTTTCGGCCCATACAGAATCAATAGGGGGATGGGGGGCATGGAATATGAGTTGGATCTACCACAGGGAAAAAAAATGCACAATGTCTTCCAGGTGTCATGTTTGAAGAGAGCCATTGGCAAGCACATCACTCCTATTGAGGAATTGCCACCTATCGATGAAGAAGGACAGTTGGTATTGATACTGAAGGAGATACTTGAAGTCAGGGAGAAAAAGTTGAGGAAGAGAAGCATCGAAGAATATTTGGTCAAGTGGAAGAACCTACCCATGGAGGATGCCACTTGGGAAGGGGAACAATTGATCTGGAAGATAGGTCCAGAATTGCTTGTGGCCAAGCAATTTCTAGCAGGGAAGACTGTAATGTCCCCCACCTCTTGATGAAGAGGTCTGAGGAGACTCAGTGGTCTAGCTATCCCCACTAGACTATAGTCTCAGGAATCATGGGGACAAAGTCAACTAGAAGACACTTCCTAAACATAACATTCTATTACTGAGTTGACTTTGTGTGAAAAAGGGTAACTCAATGAAAGAAAAGAAAATGTGAGTTAAATTTAAGAGTTAATTCAAGGGGTTAATTAACTAAACAGATGAATAGACTGGAGCTACAAAAGAAAGGGCAGGGCGCACTTCTAAGACATTGTGGATTATTATCTCATTTTTCATTGGAGCTCTTGAGCACAAGCAGTCTTGAGGGTTTTGAGTCTAAAACCCTAGAGATCAACTCGGTGGTGAAAGATTCCACCTTCCTTGATCCAAGCTTGGTCCCGGAGGTGAAATAATCCTCCCACACCATTCTACGGTGTTGCAGGGGTATGATCTAGTAGCAAAGGCAAGCTAGTGCGCAACCTAGGGGGTTTCGAGCTAGGGGGTTGCACCACCTTGAGGAGTTTAGCTCAATCTGAGGAAAGGAGGGATATTCTTGGAAAAGGAGCATATGGGTTTTCTTCGTATGGTCCCTAGCATCATTTCTAGTCTATTTCAGAGGAGGTTATCCTAGCAATTTATTTCATGGAGCTTGGCACGACTTGGATGAGAGAGGGGCACATTGAAAGAAGTGGTTTCCCTTGTTTACTGACCTAGATCTTCATAGACCTTCCTGAGATTTCATCAGCTTGTTCATATTGGCTCGATCTATCATTCTGGAGATTTTGGTGGCAGTTGGAGGCTCCTAGAGGGGAGAAAAAAATCTTGGTGATTCAGTCAAACGAGGGGGGCGCAAACCTGTTGCGGGTTTGTTCAGTTGGAGGAGAAAAACTCCTCCATTCAACTTGAAACTTTGTCAGGAGGGTTCTACTAGCCTTATATACATTCTGGGAAAGTTTGGAGGCATTTGGAGCATAGAAAGAGGAGGGCCAAAACTAGAGGGTTCATCGGCGTCCAGGGCAGTACGTAACTCAACCAGTTGGAGGGATTTTGTGGTATATTGGATCGAGATCTCTTATATTCAGTATTCTCTTGCATGTTGTTGGCCTTTGGAGGCTTGGATATTCTTCTTAGACAACATTTGGGAGGTTATTATCATTGTATTGCTTATTATTGTATCGGTTGGCAACCCATCTTTGATATTATTGGGGTTTTCTTCCGGATCTGTAGATCTCTTGTTCAAAGGATCTTCCTACTGTCTAAATAAAGGTTAGATCTGACATTATTGATCCTATACTGGTGTTCTTTGTGTATCTTGTCTTTTTTATGATTATATGCTTCAGATCTACTATTCCATTGCTTAATAAACACCAAGTAAACCCTAATGCGCAACTCCATGAGTAAACCTACAAATACATAAGCAAACACAACAACAGTAAGCAATTAGCGTTCCGAGCAAAAAAATTGGCTTGGGAACATTACAACAGAAGATATATATGTTTAACAATATTTTTTTTAAGTTAAGCATATGCATAAAAACATTTTTTTCACTTTATATACTTATATTTTAATATATGTATATACATAAAAGCATTGAGATATCTAAAAAGTTAAAAGACTTTAGTGTTAATGTTTGTTGATTATCAACTTTTATAGGTTGTTGGGGCAACATTCAATGTAAATATCAAGGTTATTTTACCTTTGCATTTAGTTATATTAAGTTTCATTATTCATCTATTGTGTCAAGAACTCTACCCACTTTGCTTCCTGCAATTCTAATGTGCAGAAACTTTGCATTGGTTCCCGCCCATCTGAACCTCCCAACATTTTACATTGCTTCCCGCATATGCTAACCTATCCATTGAACACTTCACTTATTTACATTGCTTCCTAACCTCCAAACACTTTACATTGCTTCTCGCATATGCTAACCTCCATGTTATCCCCATTTTGTGGGATAACTAAGGAGATTATATCTCGAGGCTCTCTGGTTGTAGATATGGATTGTCGAGAGACTACATGACCAATAGTATCCACTTGCACATATGGAGACCATTATCACCACCACAAAGGTTAGGATTTTCAGATGGCATCCACCACACCAGCTGGTTTCTGAGAGGCACTCGACCTTGCTCCATGAGGTACAAGTAAGGTATTATGGTGAGTGTCATTTCAATACTTGAGGCATTTGAGTATGTTGTATTTTAAACTACTTTAGATTTCATGACATATGCTTGGACATTATGTCTTTTTCCCCATTTCACCTCGGTGGTTGACATTGTGCCCTAGTAAGTGGTCTTCCTTGGGAATGGGTTTGCTACTAGGAACTCCCTTGAATAGCCATAGTATCGTTTCCGACCATACTTACCACTTTCCATCACTTAAACCCCCCATTTCCTTATCTCTTGGGATTTTAGGGTGTATTGACCCAAGAAGGGGTTGTCTCTCATTCTATGGGAAGAAGGGGTTGAAGGCCCAGAGGGATTGTTGTTGGGTAAAAGATAAAATCCTATAAATAAACCTTCCAGATGTTTTGCCCAGGGATCCCCCAAGAAAGAAATGAAACTCTTATCTGTAAGAAAAGGGGCACCCACAAGAATAAAAGATTAAATGCTTAGGGGGTTAGTTGGAGGATAGGAGGTCTCATCAAGAGTCAACCTATCATGATCATGGGTATCTAGCAGTATGACATTACCATCATTTGGTCACCAAGCCAAGGTAAAGGCTCTGAGTTGCATGGATGAGAGAAATGGGGTCTCATCACGAGCCAACCTTCTCATTTCCGCAAGGTATTTGTGAGTGACATTACCATTACCTAGACACCATGCCAGGGTAGTGGCCTTTAACTTGTCCTTTAAATCATGAAAGAAACAAAGAATTGCAAGATAATGGGCTTGGGAAAAATGCATTACAAACAAAGGTGCCACACACCCTCTACAAAGGCACCCATGAATAAGACACTACAACCCTTTTTATGTCATGAACTCCATGCCCAATGAGTATTGATCCTTGACCACATAATCCACTTTACACAGCTTAGAGAAGGATCACTTGGGAAACACACCTTGACCTAGGAAATATCTACATAATAGGACATCTTGTCAACCCTCCCATATCCAAGCTTGAGAAGTCGCATAATGTCTTTGAGCACTTACTTGTTTGACATGGTAATATTTGATGCACATGCTTAGGTGGCTCATTTATTGATTTGATTTACTCATCATGATATTTTTACTTGATATCCTTGGAGGGCGTGCTTATTTGTCTTTGCAGGACCTAGTTGGTGGACAATTTTGGAGGAACAAGCCTAGGTTTGGCTTCCATGGGGCTTGAAGCCCACAGGTTGGATGCCAAGGGCCCATATGCCAAATGAGAGAGGTATACCTTTGGAGGCCTAGAAGCTGACTTGAGAGACATGACATAGCCCTCACATGCTAAATGTTTTGCCTAGGAGAGTAAAAACGTCATCTTTTGGAGACATGACATCATGCTTGAGGGGCTTGAGGTGGTGGTGGATACACATGCAATGTTTTCAAGGAAGAAACCCTTGGATCATGAAGAAAAAGGGTGGATTGAAGACACATGGTCTTTGGAGGCCCAACCCAACCATATCCAACTTAATGTTTGGCCTAAAGGTACCAAAACATCCCTCCTAAAGGGGTGACGTCATGCTTAGGGTTTTCATTTGTGCAAAAAGTAGAATTTAAAGTGAATTGTTTAATATTATTTTTGTAAAGAGGAAAGATTAGGGTTGTTGACCCCTAGTCTAGTGGTTTACCCTTAAATTATGTCGACAAACTATTTTAGTGACATTTTGTATAAATAGAGATCATAAGATCTCATTTTAAATATAACTCTCCCATCTTGGAGAGGTACTTGGACTGAAATTTTCGCTATCTTTAGCTATTTCTCTCTTTTTCTCTTGTGTATGGCTACTTTCTTGGTTATTTGGTTGATGGAAGTGATGCACTAGCATTGGAAGGCTCTTCTTTGCTATTGTGGTGGTTTATCTTAGCATTTTCCTTGAACTAGTAAGGCTTTTTTGCATTGTATTATCATTTTGTTTCAATACAAGTTTAGTTTCTAGAGCTAGGTGGGAAGCATAAGTGAATACACCCCCACCTTAGCCTCCATCACTTTATGCTTAAATTTTATTGGTTTAACAAGGGTTTTCTAAGAGAAGTATAAGTGCATACACCCTCTTATCCTAAACCCTAGCTAGGGATACTTGCCTTGGGGAGTAATAGGATTTACACCCCCAAGGAGCTAGTACCTCTAGCTCATTTTTTGCTTGACTCCATTAACCCAATCATTAAAGGCACTAGTCATCACTTGTTGCATTGTAGATATAAAATTGTTGCTTTGGGAAACGTGAAATTTCATGATTTTGAAGTTGTTCCTAGTGTAATCAAATCTATGCTATAAATGCTTGCTTGAGCCACTAGGGAGTTTCATTTCTCCAAGTATTTATTGATGTTGTTAAAAATTTAACCTATAGCCATTAGAGCTATAGAAAACCCTAACCAAACTCTTCAATAACTCTTAATTTAACTGTTGAAAATTGCCTAAAATCTGCCCACGTAATCTACTAAGTACAACGCATATTTTGGAAAGTTTTCAGCAAGTTTTAGTGGTTAAATATCTTGTTGTAATAACAAATTTTTTATATCCATAAGGATGATAAATATCATTGCAGTTAGCTTTTTATTACAACCTTGTTTTTTGTGCTAAAGTCTTGTTCTATCATTGTTGAGCTAAACTAGTTTTTACTAGCTTGTCTTGTGCTTATTCAATTGGACTTTTAGCATTTATATTGCAACCCTTATTATATTTTATGTGCTGATATATATCATTGATTATTGATGCAATTAGGGACATCAATCTTAACTTGCTTGTCAACCTAACATTAATATATGCAAGTGTGGCTTGTCTTGTGTCTCGGGTAAGAACAAACATCTTTTGCAGGCATCCAAAGACCTGGAAACCTTAAACCACCTAGAGATTATTCATCAAAGCCATCTTTCCTCTTCCATCACTAAATTTTAGGGGGTACTTCTATTATTTCCCTTCCATCCATCTCAATCCCCCCAGGGTCACCGAGATGGCCTCCCTAGAGTTACCTAGTCACCCTCGAAGTGTCAGACCTATATCAAGGTGACATTGGGTATAGTGTCCCTTAGTTGTTTCCATTTTGGTGGTTGGGTCGAGATTTTCCCAACTTACACCTTGTGAAATACCCATTGAATATTTTATGTATTTACATTGCTTCCTGCATATGCTAACCTCCCCATTGAACACTTCACTTATTTACTAAGTTTTACTCCACATTGAACCCTTTACCTTTTTTCTTATTTTTACAAAGTTTTATGCTAAATGTTTTTACTCCAAACACTTTAAATTGCTTCATGCATATGCTAACCTCCTCATTGAACATTTCACTTATTTACTAAGTTTTACTCCACATTGAACACTTTTCTTTTTTGCTTATTTTTACAAAGTTTTATGCTAAATGTTTTTACTTTATTCTTATCATTATCCTCTTTGCATAAACAATAATGCTATTATTTTTTATTATATGAATTATCTTTTGACAAATACTATTAATTACCTATGCATTTAGTTATATTAAGTTTCATTGTTCAACATATATTTCCCAACTAACTCGGCAGGGAATGCGTTGCCATCTAGCCCTTGTTGTGTTATGTATTTTTAAAAGATAGTAATCCATTTATGTGTATTTTTCAAGAAATTTTAAATGATCAATTGATCTAAAAATACCAAACGAGTTTTGAAAAACGACTTGATCAAACTCTGATATTAACTTAGCCCAAGAATCCTTAGATGTTAATTCACAAGCACATTCGACTAGATTCGGGAAAATAAAGGACCAATTTGACCTATTTGCAACATGTCATGTGAATGTCTTATCCCTAAACTCAAAATGCCTGTAAATTAACTCATATTACCAAAATGAACTTGCTTTGAGTTCTTGGCAAAAAAATCGCAAGACTTATCTTTACAAGCTTTCACAAAGATATAAATAATACATAAACAAAAACCCACTTGAATGCAATAATCAAGAACCGGAAATTTATATGCATCAAGTTTCCGCTTCAAACTTGTACAAACGAGCTTTGTTTATTTTCAAAACTCTATACAAAAGCGTTTGGCAACTTTACAAAAATTCTCTGAATAATTACATAAACTAAAAATAACCCTCTTGCATAAACATGAGTTATTTTCTATATAAAAAGCCACCAATTTCTAACTCATACAAACGAGCTCTTTCCTATACATGAACTAAAACTTTGTACAAAGAAAATGGCACAAGTCTTTTGTCACAGGAACTTGTCGTGAATTTGTGATGTCCCCTCCTTAACTTATACAAACGAGCTTTCATATACAAATAAGTTGTGTATAAAAGGAATAGCGCAACGCTATTAAACTTCTCTTAACTTATGCAAATGAGCTTTTATATTCATAAGCTCTGTTTAAAAGAGAAATAGCACAAGTCTTTTACATGAAGACTTGTTGTGAACTTGGTTGCCCATACAATGGTGAGGGAGCTCCTTTTTATAGCGCAAAAGGCATCTTTTAGTTACAAATACATTTAATTACAAAACAAAACCATTTATTAAAATGGTCACTTTGGCATGTTGTAGTTACAACAATATGAGCACATGGCTTTTATTGAAGTGGTTTGTTATAACAAATATTTAATATATAAAAAAACCCACTTATTATAAAACTTGTTGCCATGCATGTGTTTACAAAGTGGTATATTATATTGTTTATATGTTGGTTGTAACATATGTTATATAATATAACACATATAATAACCAAACCCATGTCATATGTTGGAATTGGAGCCATCTGTTAAAAGGGTTATTATATAATAATAAGCGAATGAATATTTTTTGTAATATGTTTTGTTGCTAAGTGGTTGAGCCCGTGCGCAAGTTTAGGAGCTTGGTCTTTGGGCATGCATAGAATCACGGGTTGAGGGCTAAGCCCTCGACCCTTTTCTCGCCGAGCATAACAAACAATCACCTTAAATAAATAATGTGCCATATGTATAGTAAGAGTTATGTGATGGCGCGTTGGTAAGGCGTTGAATTGTCATGCAAGAGATTCGGGTTTGATTCCCTTCATCTCCAAAAATATTTTAAACGAACTCCATCCATTATTGGCCAATGAGAGGCTGCCACGTGATAGATTCTCATTGGTTGAACATTGCCACATGTCAAACAATAACTAATGCCAATTGTCAATATGCAATTGGACCACTTATCAACCTACAGTTGGATCACATTGCCCTATCATATTCTGCCACTTGTCAACATGCAATTGGACCACTTATCAACCTACAGTTGGATTACATTGCCCTGTCATATTCTGCCACGTGTTACTGTATGGTCGTGCCACATGTCACCCTTGTAGTGGTGACACGTGTCACCTTTGACTTTTCTTTGACTTTTGCCTAACTTTGACGAAACTTTGACCAGCCATAACTTTTTCATACGAGATCTGTTTGAGGCATCATTTGCGTTGTTGGAAAGATGGTGACGAGCTCTGCACATTTATGTTGTTTTCTTGATCATTTGAGGAAGTCAAATGTTGATCTTTTATGGATCCACTGGACCTTTGTGAGTGTTCTGGATCCAGAAGGACCTTTTTGAGCATTCCTTAGATCCTCCTAGATAATCAATATTTATTAATCTATTATTGAGATCACATTAATAATGCATAGTAAATTCCCTCGGATGGGGTGCTAATGCGAGCCAACTGGCACAAGGAGGAGGAACGGATCAGCCAACGAGGCAAGGAGCCATGTGACGAGCTCGTGCCATCGCTCGCCACCTCGATCCTGCATTAACTCGCCATTACGACATTGCAGTGGCTTTAACTTTGCAGCATACTTATCCTTTACGAATTATTCCATGGCCCTACTGCTTGTATTCGCTTCTCGCCTCCGCTCACGGACTGATTGGCTCTCCCCTCCACTGCCCCAGCCTGGTTCAAACTGGACCTTCATGGTGATCGTAGCCCAGGCTCTCTACCTCCGCCTGGTGCACTTGGTTTTCTTCGGCATTCATTCGACGAAACTCATGCCGCGTCAAAGGGGACGGCCGCGAAGAGGCTCTCCATGGAATCCTCTCTGACCCCGGCCCTCTGTCTCGCCCCCTGAGTCGCCTTCCACTTTCACCTCACCGCCCCTCCAGCCTGAGCCAACACCTCCCGCCTCCCCCACCCCGCCTGTCTCCCGATTTGATTGTTTAGCCATCATTGACAGCTCGTCGGGTTCCTCCTCGCGATACCTTCCAGTCCCTCCAATCTCCAGAACTATCGAGCCTTCCCATGCACCAACAACTGGTTCCTCAAGAACGCCCATGGGGGCGTCACCTCCATTTCGCAGACCTCGAAACAACGAGAACCCGTCTTCTGACTCCTTCTTTGACATGCAGTTGAAAGAAAGGTTTACTATTCTCTTTGGCCTGGTCTTCGAACTCCGTCAAGGGGTGGAGGACCTCCAATTCCGTCTGCAGACCACGGATGGAAAGGTCACGACCCTCCTTCAAATCCTTTCCTCCCTCCAAGATGCTTTTCCCCCGGACCCAGTAGGTGCGGCTTCAGCAGCAAACTCCATGCAGAGACCAGCGAAGGAAACACCCAGACGCAACGCTCCGCGGAGATTGATGTGGAGCAAGCCAAGCATGAGGACTCGGGCGTGGAGAAGGCCACAGGACAGCATGCGCTACAGGACACCTCGCCAGTCGCCGACAGAGATGGGAGCAACGTGGATGCTGGCATGCAGTTGGAAAGTCATGGGACACTCGTCGAAGAGGAACCTTGGTACGAGCCCGTCCTTGCCACCTGGCCAGGTTATTTTCCAAGTGTTTAAGCCCACAGGGGTTCTTTAAGTTTTAACAGTTTTTCTCTTTTTAGATGTTGTCCAGTCAGCTTAAGGTTGATATGTTAGACTGTCAAATTACCTATGACTTGATTCACCCGGCTAGCTGGATTGGTTTCCCCTCTATTGGGGCAGTCCAGTAACTACAGTACGGTTAATATCTGTTTTTTGTACCTTTAACTTGGTTTTTTGAAGGCCTTTTATATATAAAACTTCTTACTTACAAAAAAAAAAAAAATGCATAGTAAATTTTGGTTTTGTTACCAAATTGGTATAATATAAAGGTTTTATTTATTTTAGTTTTAGTTTTTAATATTTTATGGTTATTCCAATTATGTTGAAAATGAAAATAACGATATTATTCACATAAAAAAGTAACACAATTGTTTTTGAAAACTAATTTTTATTAGTGAAACATAACAATAAAACGATGATAGTTATTTTTAAAAAGAGATGTGTCATCTATACTAGTTAAAAAAAAGCCATAACAAAATGTTCAAATTACATTTTTATCATAATGTAACAATCCTATGAGACAAAAACCTTGAAATCCAAAAACCCTGACCTTAGGAGTTGATGTGGCAAAAGGAATGCAATCCCCAAGATGTCTTCTTAGGATGTTAATTTTTCAAGGACATATTTTAACATATGAACTTTGATTTTAATTTGTCGAGGACATAGTTTAACATATGAACTTTGATTTGGGTTCAATATGTATTATTTAAAGCTTAATCCAAGCTTTACAAGTTTAGTAAGTTGAGCCCTCTTGAGAGGGCTATGCCAGTAAAATCACCGAAAACATAGCGAAAACACCTAAAAATGTGAAATACACTATAAGTTCAAGACTCGCAAAATTGCTACAAAACCGACAAGATATAAAATTGTTTCATGGAAAAATCATAAAACCACTTGGTTACCTAATTGATATGTATCTCCATATTCATAGCTAAAGACATCATTATACTTCTTCAATATGATGGTATAACACACAACCAAGTACACATAAATGCAGTGTAAGGTTATATCATCATCACTCATGTTTTTATCAATAAAATAATAATGTATTTCTTTATGGGCATTCTATAAAGACCCACTCTCTCTCCATTGGTGGAAGAAGATATCACCTTTGCCAATTAGTTCATCAAAATCAAAGCTAAAGTTGTATAAGCATTTCAACATTTCATGTTACAATATGAGCATTAACATTGTAGCAACATTGATACCTCTAGTTACTCTCAACCATGAGTGTTTTTCCATATTAAGTTATCAACTTCTCCTTCTTCCCACTCACATAATGTTTTTCCAATGAATAGATAGATAGATATAGTTTAGTGATTTCTCTGGGAGAATATATATATATATATATATATATATGTATGTATGAGTTGGTCAAACAATGAGAGTCACTTGTGTAAAGTAAATAGTAGGTTATTAAATAATGGATCTCAGGAAAAAAACCTTTGGTTCGGCCTCGACCCTGGAAATGGTGCAAACAGAGACATATCTAGCAAGGTATGAGTAAGCATTCATTTCTGGAATACAAAGAAGTAACAAGATGACATTAACACATAGATAAGTGAGGTATTGAACCAAATCCAAAGATGGATGGATTCAGAAGGTGAATATTACAAAGGTTGATTACGATGGCGAGGTGGGATTTTCGGAGGAGGTATTCATATCCAATGAGGACTTCGTACGAAGACAGATGGACCAATGATCTCAAGCGATGAGCATACATGGGTCGCCAGATCCCCATGCAAATTTTGTTAATGGAGTTATGGATCATATAGGGTGGTAGGGCCTTTATTTCCTACACATGAAAACACTGAAGACTCCTATCTCGAGGGAAATAAGGTTGAGTCGACACATGCAAGCATTAATATGCCTCGGTTAATCTCCCCTCTCGCTAATCCTTTTGATATGAAAGGTGACGAGCGTGCATTTCAGGCTAGACATAGGAAAGGTGATCCTTCTATTTCAGAAGGTGATAAGCATGCATCTCAATCCAGAGATAGGAAAGGTGAGGACCTGAAAGTTGTGCCCATCCCTTTGAGGAAGCCAAAATCGAGGTGTTGGAAAGCAAGTAAACAGATTAAAAAAATGGTAGTAGGGGATGACATTTCATTCGATGAGATCCCTGAGTTAATGGGAAAAACAATCATTGGGTGTTTATGTGGTAAGGTTGTTTGACCGAATGTGCTTGGTAAATGGATAGATGAGAATTGGTCTAACATTCTAGGATAAATTCTTGGTTTCCACACCCTTTCCAAAGGGTGGATTTGTTTCAAATTCTGCTCCAGGGAGTATATGAACCATATTTTTAGCCAGATTCTGGGTTGGGGACCCTCCAAGTTGGTCCTCAAGGAGTGGTTAGCCTCTTTCAATCCAACGCGCAACCCTTTGGTCCCGACACAGGTTTGGGAAATCTTTCCCAATCTCATGTTATTTTTTGGCATGCAAAAATGTTGAAGGCCATTGGGAATAAAATTGGGAAATTTTGTTGTCTAGAACCATAATGGAACACTAAATTGGATCATCAGTGGGATTGGCTTCAGGTCGAAGTGGACATGCAAGACAATTTACAGGATGAAATTGAGTTGGTGTGGCAAGGTTTCACATGGAAACAAAGGATCGACTACTGGAAGGTGTCGTTTCGGTGCTTTGGGTGCCATGAGGTTGGTCATCTTTAGGCACAATGCAAAAGGAACCATTCCCAATTTTCGCCTTTCAGAAAAATTTGGAAAATAAATACTCTATAGGACAATACTTGTGAGGAAGGAGCTCATTCGGGAATTTGGGGAAACCAGCAGTGAAGTCGAAGAAAAGAGGAAGGCGGTGCTAATTTCCTCTTCTTTGGAGAAATGTCATGGCAAGTTGGATGGTAAGGGTTTGATCCCCTCCCTTTCTCTTTCAAAAATTTCTTTAAAAATGTCTATTGATCAATTTTCTATAGCATGCAGTGTTGAAGTCAATTCCCTCTCTCTCGTCAAGCCTTCATCCTCCCCATGTTTGGAAAATGGGTTATCCTTCCCACATGAGAGGCTTCCGAGTGTTGCCCCCAAGGAGAATGTTCCATCCTCTTTCTCTATGGGGGACATGCCTCTTTCAGAAGTTCCTCACCTTGGGTCTCCCATTCCTTCAGGGGATGCCTCAAGCGACAACATGTTCTCCAAATATTCTGTCAAATCATATTACCTTCTTAGGTCTAGAGTCAAAGCGGGGATGATAGGGGAATTTAGTGGGGGTTTGGTTTTTGACAAGGCCTTTGGAGGATAGGTAGGCAGAAAATCATTTATGTCAAAGGCTCAGATGAAAGCAAAAAAGGAGGTGTGGGATGGTAGGAAATCAACGATCTATCGGGCCCTTAGAGAAGGGTTGGCCCATCAAAAGGTTCCCCAATTATTGTTCTCTCTCTGAATATCAAAGGGGTTGGAGACACCAACAAAATTTAATCCCTCAAATGGCTAGTGCTTTTGCAAAATCCGAATGTAATTATTATTCAGGAAACTGTGTATGTTGGGGACAAAGCAAAGGGGTTTTTCAAACCTTGGTTGAAGGATTGGTATTTTTTCCCTCAAATTCATAGGGCCTCTCTAGGGGTCTCCTTATAGTGTGGAGGTCTATCTTTAGAAGCACATCCTCGACGAAAATTTCTTCTGGGTTGGTGGTGGAGTTGGTGGATCATGTTTTAAAGTTTTCTTTCAAAGTGGTAAATCTTTACGGGCCATATTTTGAGTGGATTCCCTTTTGGGAAGGGATATATTCTTCAAGGGTCTTGCAGGGAGACAATATCATAGTGGGAGAGGACCTAAACTAATCTTTTTCCTCCCAGGAAATATGGGAGTTCCATGCAAGAAAATATTATTGAGAAGGTTTTTTTTTCGAATTGGATTACAAAGAATGCACTAGTAGATGTGGCTCTGCAAAATATTTATCAAGCATGGCATAACGGGTGGAAAGGAAAGGACCTAATCGCTAAAATACGTGAACATTTTCTCATATCTGAAAAATTGATGCTAAATTCATGGGGCATTTCATTGGGGGTCTCGGAGGGTGGTTTCTCTGACCACGTGCCAATCTTCTTGGAAATTCTCAAGCCAGATAAGGCAAAATCCTTCCCATTGAAATTAAATGATTCTTTAGTGGAGGCAGGTGTGGGTGGAATCCTCATTGATCTCGGAGGAAATACTTTGCTTCAATACACCTAGGGCTTGGGGACAAATCCAAACAATATAGTAGAATCGTATGCCCTTTATCTTGGCCTCAAACTAGCAAGAGATTGCCAAATCCCCAAACTCATTGTTTTGGGTGATTCAATGATAATAATTAAGGTCGCCATCAATAAACACTCCTTGGAGAATAACCTCTTAAGTGGCATTCCACAAAGAATTACTGCCCTAACTCAAGAATTTGAGGAAATTAGACTTCACCATAAAAAAATGAGTCTAAACCCCCAAGCTGACCTCATGGCAAAGGTTGCATCTAGAAATCTCCTAGGGGAATTTTTTTGTAAACAATGAGAGGAGGACTCTCCCCATCCCTTAACCCATAGCCATGACACACAACCTGTCAACATCTATAGCGCAATTGTACTTGGGGGCACCCTAATATGTGTGAAGGGTGATCACCACAAAGCATGGAGTTATGAAGCTTGTGTGATGTCTTCTCCAATATCACAAGGTTCAATGTTCATAGGCAGTGTCTTCAGTCACGACATGACAAACTTTCTTGTAGTTTTGGAGCTAAATCCCTCATGTTAAGTAAGAGAATCCCTTCCAAGAACTCGAAACATCGACTCTCGGTCACTTTCCCACCTTCGTCTGCATACTTCAACCAACATCGCGAGGGAAAGGAACCTGACTTAGGAAAGGATTTCACTTGGCGCATTCTCTCGGCTCCTTCAACAGAACAACAAGTCATTTCCCATTTTTCCCTTTGTGTATAATCATTTTGATTTTGCAATTCTTGTTCCCTACACACCATTCTCTCCATATTTAGTTTTTATGATCACTACTCGTTTCAAGGCTCACGCTCACGAAATTCCTATGGAACTCTCGGCTAGTGATCACTACAAATCTCATAGAAGTAATGAAGACATGGGAAAATCAAACAATGTTGTTCTTGAACATCTCATGGCAAAATTCCGAGAGGTGGAAGGAGTTTTGGTTGGGCTCTCTAATTAGATGGAAGAAAGGTTCACTTATTTCGAGGTTGGTCTATCTGCACTAGCTCATTGAATGGATGACATGGAGGCAAATTTCCTTCACCTGCGCGACCCCGGACGAGCTCATTGCTCAACCTCAGATTCTTTTACTCTTGGAAGACCAACTCCAATCGATGGTGTCGTACAAAGCAACCATGTAAGCTTTGACAGAGGAACTACACCTATGGATATTGAAGAAGAACCTCCTAATCATTCACAGAACCCAGAAATTCAGGATACAACTTCTAATATGTCTTGAGTGTTTTTCAAAATATGGTGGTGCCTCGAGTAGTTTTGTAATGATGCTTATAGTCTAGAAATTTTCAAAAATAGCTCAGCGCAAATATTAAGTAATGTAGTTATTATAATAGTCTTTTTTACAGAAAACAAATGGCTAAATGTCTGATATGTAATCTTTGTTAACGTTGTTGCTTATGCAAAACCCCTTTAATATATATATATATATATATATATATATATATATATATATCAGTTCAGTTTGTGTTAAAAATAAAATTCAATGATTCTTGGTTGCAGAAAGAGGAGTATCGCTCTCTAGTTTTGAATGTTTGGGTTCCCTTAACAAAAGTTGAGGGATCCTCCTACATGAGTTAGTTCTCAAACAATCGAGGCAAGATAGGAAAATTGACCAAAATATGGGCCAAATCTTTCCAAGAGCGTTCTCAATCTAGCCTTGAGAAAATCAAGAAGGCCCTAAATTTTCTCCTCACAGAAAAACCGACAGGTTCCTTAGGTCAGGATGAAGAGTCGAAGCTGGGGGAAATTTTAAAAAGGAAACAAGACGTGTTACTTTTGGAAGAAACGAGATAGAGGCTTAAAAGTAGGGATGTTTGGTTGAAAGAGGGGTATAGTAATATTAAATTATTCCATAGATATTCCCAACACAAAAAGGCTTAAAATACCATTGGTGAAATTAAATATATTCATGGAGTTTCGATGTCCTTTGATCCGAAAATTGAAGCTTAGCAATTTCACACTATAACTTCAATTTTATCAAGACCTTTTTATGACGGTGCATGTGAATATAAAGACAGCAAACAAGATTATAATATGAAGATAATATCAGATCACATAAAGAAGAAAACCATCAACAAATTGGACACAATAAGTTGATAACGGAGTTCGGCAAAATCCCCCCACGTCTCCGGGTCTTTGTCTTCAGTGAGGGAGGATTTCTCTATTAAATATTCAATGCTTTACAATATGCATTAAAATTACATCATATAGGGATCTGACTGACTAGCTATATTCTTCTCTATCTCATAAACCTGATGCAACAGACGACACTGAAAATGGAGTAGTAGAACTCCCGAAAACTGTCTCCAAAGCTCAGCTACTCTACACTGCTCAAGACTACTTGACCTTGGCAATTTCTTCCTCGACTTGCTTCAAGATTATTTGTTGCTTCTTTATTTTTTAAAACCTCACAATGGATTTTTTTATATAGCCATGAGGTAGAGGGATCAAATCCCAACTTCACACTTTTTGTGGCACTCAATTTGGCCCAATATCCACCAAGATATGGCCAAATAACCAAAATCGGTTAATAAAATCAATAGAAACCATAAAGATAAGGTCAAAACCCACTTTATGCCATAATAATAGGGCTAATATCGTTAGGCCTAGCATGCCCCCCATTTATGGTCATATGGTTATATTAGGTGGCCAAGTGCCAACCCATAGGGTTGTGCGTTGGCCCCTTATCTCGAAATATATGGTCATATTAAACCCCAGAAAACTCGGGGTTATCCCTAAACTTAGGCACCAGGTATCAAGCTCAAGCCACATCGCAAGGTGTTGACTCCTTATCACGCGCACCCAGGACTTATCACTTGGGTGGAAGCTTCCCATGCTTGTGGGCGTATGCGGATGCACAAATCCGTGGGCTAGGGCTTAGACTTGTAATAACAAGTCGCATGGTGGCGCATTGGCATATAACCTACTCCAAAGACATAGTCTCTCGATGGAGGTCATGAGTTCGAATCCTTCGAACTCCAAAATTTTGGTACATGAAACTTTCGACCAATGCCTGGGTGCCATGTGGCAACCCAAGTCTGGGCCACGTGGCACCTCCTTATTCTTTGGACTAATGCCACTTGTCAACTAGTGATTCACCCATGTGTTCGCTCTGTACCTACCCTATCATCAATTGGCCATGTAATCACACCTGCCACATCATCACCGTACCTGCCACGTGTCATGTTGTACGAACTGTTGACTTTAACTTTTTGCCAGTTTGACCTGAACTTCAGATCGCAATATCAGGAGCATACGAAGTCTGTTTGATCATGTTCAAGTTGCGTTGGGTTTGTATTGACAAGGCCTACGCACATGTCTATTTTTATGTCATTCTGAGAACATTGATTTTTAGGCTTTTCTGAGCCCTATCAAGCTCTTGGATCCAAATCTGGATCACGCCTTCCCACTAAGGACCTTTTGGTCCCCAAAAGGTTTAATACATCAATCGACCATATCCTTAAATCAATTGAATGATGAAAAACAACCTAGACTTAACATTAACTAGACTCAATAAGTGATTCCATAAATCAAATCACTTTTATTACATCAATGACAATGACACTGACTCAATTTACATATAGGGCATAAAATCTGCCCAGTTCCAGTTGGACGACCCATCTCCTGCCAACAGAGTGTCGCGGTCGTTCCTCTACTTCTCTGCAACATCCGCTTGTTGTCCTCTTGCAGCATCCTTCTGCTCCTTGACAACGTCCTTCTGTTCCTTTCCAGCATTCGTCTTTTGCTCAGGCCCTTCAGGCTTTGTTGAGCGTCACAACTCTGGATGCAGCCTCCAACAACTATCTTCACAATGTCCGCTCTTCTGAAAATGTGAGCAAGTGTTTCTTGCTCGAAGAAACTTGATGGAATCGCACCCTGGCTAAGTCGAACCCCCCTTGGATTTCTCTGACTCCTGCCCTGGTTGCAATGACTTTACTCGCAGATTATTTTTGACCTGCAGTGTCGCGTCATCACGTCTTGGCGTACTTCTTGTTGCCATGATCTTTCTTCCATATACCTTTTGTTTCTAGCAGTATGTAACACAATGGTTATGGTTGCTACAAAACGTGCATGAGATCATTTTTCTGATAAGGTTCATGACTCTAGCATGTTCATCAGTAAAGGTGGGCGAAGGTGATTTATACCTTTCAACCTGTTTACCTTTCTTCCGCGACTCACTGTTTGCGTCATTGCTGGCTTGAACTGCCTGTTTGCCTTGCTGAGTCTGAAACCATTCCGATGTCAATTTTGGATGTCGCTCCCAACAATGGTCAGCATCATGTCTGAACTTTTGACAGTGTGTGCAACCCATAAAACTCGGGGTTATCCCTAAACTTAGGCGCCAGGTATCAAGCTCAAGCCACATCGCAAGGTGTTGACTCCTTATCTCCCGCGCCCGGGACTTATCACTTGGGTGGAAGCTTCCCGTGCTTGTGGGCATATGTGGATTCACAAATCCGTGGGTTGGGGCTTAGCCCCAGCCCTTTTCGCCCCCATTCAACACTTTACAACACTTTAAATAAAAGTTTGTAGACTTGTAATAACAAGTCGCATGGTGGCGCATTGGCATACAACCTACTCCAAAGGCATAGTCTCCCAATGGAGGTCACGATTTCGAATCCTTCGAACTCCAAAATTTTGGTACATGAAACTTTCGACCAATACGTGGTAGCCCAAGCCTGGGCCACGTGGCACCTCCTTATTCGCTGGACTGATGCCACTTGTCAACTAGTGATTCACCCATGTGTCCGCTCCGTACCTGCCCTATCATCAATTGGCCATGTAAGGACACCTGCCACATCATCACCATACCTGCCACGTGTCATGGTGTACGGACTGTTGACTTTGGCTTTGACTTTTTGCTAGTTTGACCTGAACTTCAGATCACGATATCATGAGCATACGACATTCGTTTGAGCCCGTTCAAGTTGTTTTGGGTTCATATTGACGAGGCCTATGCACACGTTTGTTTTGATGTCATTCCGAGAACATTGATTTTTAGGCTTTTTTTAGCCCTATCAAGCTCCTGGATCCAAATCTGGATCATCCTCACACGAGGAAATCGAAGACACAAGAGTTGAGTTCTTTATCTCCTCGTTTAAAGAAAGGTTGGGTTGTCCCATTGCATAAATTCTTAAATTTATTGAACTTTTCCTAAAAAAATTACAAAGGAATGAATGAGGCTTTGTTGGAGAAGGTATCTGAGGTGGAAATCCTAGACACTTTCTCCACTTTTAAAAAATCTAAAATTCCTAGACCGGACGATTTGTTTGTGGAATTCTTTTGGGGCCTTTATGACCTCCTCAAGGAATATTTATTAAAGGTGGTTTTCGAATCATAGGATTTTGGAAGGATCTTTGGTCCTCTCAACAAAACTTTCCTAGCCCTCATCCCCAAGAATTCTGAGCGGGCCACTTTCGATGACTTTCGCCCAATCGTGTGTTGTAATTTGGTTTACAAGTTAATTTCCAAGATCCTCATGAATAGGATCAAAACTATTCTAAGCGAAACCATTTCAGAAGAACAATTTGGGTTTTTGTTCAAACGTCAAATCCATGACGTTGTGTCCCTAGCCCAGGAAGCTTTGCATTCAATAAAAGTTCAAAAAATCCCTTTCTTTGTTCTTAAAAATGACCTCTCTAGAGACTTCGACAAAGTCAACTGGACTTTCCATAGGCTTGCTCTGATAAAGATGGGGATGAATCTGGTTACAATTAATTGGATTATGGGGTGCATTGATTCGACGTCTTTCACTGTGCTTATTAACAGTGCCCCTTAAAAGTTCTTTCAATCCTCTAGAGGGCTTCGTCAAGGTTTCCCTCTCTCACCCTTTCTCTTTTTAATAGTGGTAGAAGGTTTAAGCAAAATCATGCAAGAGGCATGGAATAAAGGTTTTCTAATTAGCCTAAAGATCATAGTTTAAGAGTTAATTTCCCACTTGCTTTTTGTAGATGATGTAATGCTCTTTGGTGGAGTTAATGTTAGAGAAATTTAGACTTTAAAAGAAATCTTGGACCTATTCTACTCAGCTACAGGGATGGAGTTAAATAGTAGGAAATCTTCTATCAGAGTCAATGCGCTGGAAGCAAATGCTAGAGAGTAGTTAGAAACTATTTTCCCTTTCAAGGCCTTGGACATGGATGTCAAAATCAAGTATTTGGGTTTTGTTTTGAAACCTAACTCATGGTTTTGTAGACTGGTCTTGGCTAGCCTTGAAAGTTCAAGCAATAATTGATATGTGGGTGAACCAATTTCTCTCCCGCGGTGGACGACTGGTGTCAATCAAATTTGTGCTTTGCGATATTCTAGTTTATTGGGCTACCATTGCAAAGATACCAAAAGGTATCTTATCAAAAATTTGCAAGGCTTGTTTCAAATTCTTATGGTTGGGAAAGAATAAGGAGGAAAGAATTCCATTGGTCAAAAGGATGAGGTTAGCAAGACCAAAAGAGTTAGGAGGTTAGGGAATTCAAAATCTGTTTTGGTTTAGTAAGGTGTTGGCCACAAAAAATGTTATGGAGGCTCATTTCCAATAAGATGCTACGGGGAAGAGTTATAATATCTAATTATATTGCAGGGACATCCATTTAAGAATCATTTAGGAGTCCAAGGAAGTTAGTGGCGGTAAGTTCAACCAGTTGGAAAGCAATGGTAGATGCATTTCCGTTGATTGGGGCTTGGTCAGAATGGCGCATAGGAAATGGAAGAAATGTTCAGATTGGGGAAGATCCTTGGGAAGGATCGACAAAAAACTACAAACTATCATAATGCTTGGTAAGAAGACTCCATGCTTAGAGTGTTTTATTCTTGAAGGATGCAACTGATCATGGTATGGATGTCACAGGTAGAACTATTTGGAAATCAACAACAAACCTGAACCTAGATGGGGAGCTGGAAGCAAAATGGATAGATTATATCAACTCACCGAAATTATGTTTTATATGCCTAGATGAGGTTGAACGAGAAACCATTTGTTGGGGAAAAAACACAAAATCTAGGTCTTACGGAGTCAAGCTGGGTTATTTGGCATTGGTGGAAGAGTCAAATGTAGTGGCCATAAAATGGTGGTGGAGAGCTATCTGGAAATGGAAAGCTCTAGAAAAGATGAAAGTTTTGTTTTGGTTAGTGATGGAGTAGAAAATCCTAACTTGGGATGTTCTTTGCAAAAGGGGATGGAACGTATCGAATATATTCTCTTTATGTTGTATGGAGAGTGAAACAACAATCCACCTTTTCTTTAAGTATTCCTATGCCAATCAGGTTTGGAGGAAAGTCACGTCGATATTGAAGATCCCTCAAGTTCTTTTTGATGGGAGCTTGGAGGAATGGTAGGATGCCTGTAACAAAAAATCGACAATCAGAGAAGTATTTTCTCTTCCCTGCTTTGTTTTGTATTTCATATGGTGGGTGAGGAACCTTAGCATTTTTAAAAGCAAGTTTATTCTCGTGGAGGTGGTGGTAGACTTGATCTCAAAGATGGCGTTAAGCTTTAAGAAAGATCCCAAAAAGAAAAGACAATGTATCGCCATGATGTCAAAGCTGATTGAGGATACCCCTGGGGTTTTTTCGATGTGGTGAGTCAAGGCCATCCCCCTCATTGTGGAGTCAAGGCGATTTTATACATTTATGCAAAGTACCATTTTGAAATTTGATATACTCGAGGAAGGGGATCAAATATTAAGGCGGAATTAACTACAATTTGGGCATTATTGTTCCTATCCACCTCCTTAAATTTGAGAAAATTACAAATATTTGGAGACTCACAAGTGGTGGTGGATTGGATCATAGGTAAAGTTCAAATTCAGGTAGCAAGGTTGCAACCCTTAATGAGGAGAATTCAGGAGTTGTTGGGCGAGTTGGAATGGTTCTCTTGCACCCACATTTACAGGGAATTGAACCAAAAGAAAGATCAACTTTCTAAAGAGGCTTTGGAAATTGAAGCATGGGATATTCTATGAACCAACTCATATATATATATGAATTGATTAATAAGATATCCCTATAAAGAAAAAATGACAAGTAAATAGTTTTCTAACTTGTAAAATTTATAAATTGGTAATTGTATTGCATGCATGTTTTTTTCTTCATAACAACATGTAAAGTAAAAATCATCGAATTAAATGTAAATTTTCAATACTACCATTATTACTGGCTTATTAGATATACAACACTTATTAGTCCCTGCCAAGGCCAAGGACTAATAGCGATGAGTTCATCGTTGACTTGCTATTAGTTTAGGCTTGACTTTAA
>ML778683.1:110774-148114 GCA_009831015.1 Picea engelmannii
AGGGACTGTGTTGCCATGCAACCCTTGTTAGATATTGAAGGCATCCAAACAACAATAACCTTTTTAATACCTTTGACATTTCATATTTTAAAGTGTTAAGAAAAACTTATTAAATGACGACTCCTGATTGTTTGCAAATTATTGAAACCATGTGCCCCATTAGCCTAAACCAAGTCACCTTAACATTAAAAATTCATTGATAAATCTTAAACGACCATTAGTAAGTTTAGCTTTAAACAATTAACATATGAATCGATTCGTTTTAATTGTGTGAAACTTGAATAGCAATAGAAACTTAAACAATGGAACAATTAGGAGGAAAAATACCACAAAATCCTTAATCACAAGCTCACAAACACCAACTTGGAATTAACAAATACAAATTTTACAACAAATTTTTTATGTGATCATATTCCCTAAACTTTAGGTTGTTTGAGAAAATAAAGAAATAATGGAGCGACATGGGTAGCCTTAGAATATACGAAGTGATTGTAGATCTTTATCGATGGAGAACACTTCGACTTCCCCACCATCTATAAAAAAAACTTCCAGCGTCTCATTGTTGATTGCTAGGTTTGTTGGTCACAACAATGCCAATTTTTCTCTTTCCACATATCACATCAATGGTGTAATTCATAGGTCATATTCCTATACTTAGGTTCTTGGAATTTGTTGGTAAAAGTATTGGTAAATTGTATATCTTTATTCAAAATTTGTTGGTAAAAGTATTGGTAAATTATATATTTTAATTTGTAATTATGAGGTGCATCATATATAGTTGTGTTATTTAATTTGTAATTATGAGGTACATCATATATAGTTGTGTTATTGGCATTATTTTATTAGAATAATTTCATTTAAGGTTATAATTTAATTAGATATAAAATTAAATGTATGAGATCTTATTATTTGTCGTGATTTGATTGTTTATTATATATATATATATATATATATATTATCTTATTTTAAATTCAAGAAAGAAATACATATTTTTAATCGTTAAAATAATTGAGATTAAGTTATATATATATTATAAAATAAAAAAGATAATTTAAATAAATTGAAGAAGGATAAAATAAAATATATAAAAAAGAAGGAATAATGAAATTAATAAAAATAGGAAATTGAAATACTATAAAGATTTTATAAATATTGTGTTGATTTATTCAAACTATTTTTTCAACATTTTGAGTTTAACGAACAAAGTGAATAAGTTAATCTTGTCATAAAAATAATTCTTTTCATGTTAAAAATCTAATAAATATATGACAAAAATTTCATGCATGAGAAGTGTTCCACCCTGATCCAAGTTTTATCCATGGTGACACAATGCTTCTAAGGGGTTTTTCCTAGTACTAAATCAACCTTGATCATCAAAAAATTGATTAGAGTTTCAAATTGTTGGCAATTATGACTTTCTATATCACGAGATTTCGATAATTAAAGGAAATTTTGTTACAAGATTTAATGACTCCATGCTCATGACCTTCATAATGAAATGGATCATTGGTCTAACTAAAAAACAATATGAGATGAACAAATTTGTAAATTTTGCAATATAAATAAAGTTAAGGATGAACTACATTTCTTTTTCATTTGCCTTACTCTTAATAATACTAGCATACCCCTGAAGCAGGGGAAATGAAACACTGAAGTGAATTGGGGTAGTTACATTGTTTAAGACCATGAGATTTTGTTTTTGGATGGAAAATGAACACTTCAAAAGGTCTGTCTTCAAAAGTTATGTTGGAGTTATCATGGTATGATTTTTAATATATCTATTATAGTAAAATACTGTGTGCTTGTTTCTTCTTCACACACACACACACACACACACACACACACACACACACATATATGCCTCTATCGCCTCTTCCCCAATTTTTAGAGATAATCTAGAAGCTACCTCCATGAATTTTATCCATTCACAATCACAAGTGTTTCCATTTTTCTAACAAAATAAAATACAATTTTCTCTTTACTACGAGCTCAAACTTACTTCAATGACCACGAGAATTTCATGATATTTCCATTAACTGAAGTTACCTAACATATATTCTTTATAAACTTACTGTATTTTATGTTTAAAGCTTTGAATGTAACTAATAAACAACAAAAACTACGAAAAATCCATTCTATAATCCAAAATTTTAATGGAGCTCTAGCAATTCTACCAAAGTTGAGTAGATGCTTGTCATGAGTTTTCTTCGGTCTGAATAGAGAAATATTACTAAAGATCCGAATGGAGAAATATTACTAAAGATTTGAATGGAGAAATATTACTGAAAAAAACAGTCGATATTGTAATATATGTTGCTTTCTTGGAAAACAATGGCAAATGCTATAGACAATGAGTAAAATGGAAATATAAACACCTTCTAGAGAATGCATAGTGTATATGTTACAAAAGATTTATATCTAAGATCATAATTTGCTTTGTAATAATCACTTTCTTCAAGTATAACATTGGAGAATGGTACATGTTCCAAACCTACAGATGAACCCTCCTATGTGACTTGAAGGGGAAGGGAGAGATCCCACATGACATATAAATCACTATAATATATAAGGATAAGATTTCAAGGGATAATTACATTTATGATATGAATATTGAGGGTTAAACCTACATATGAACCCTCCTCTGTGACTTGAAGAGGAAGGGAGAGATCCCACATGACATAGAAATCACTATAATATATAAGGATAAGATTTTAAGGGATAATTACATTTATGATTTGAATATTGAGGGTTGGTGAATTATTGAAATAGTTATGGATTTGATTGATAGCATATATATAAATATGGTCAAAACCAAGCTTATGGAGCTTTTTAGTTATGTATTATGGATCTACTATGTTCATGAAAAGATGGATGACTCCCCTCGTGCACATGATTTATGGTTCTCTTATAATAGCAATGAAAATTATTCTAAAATATTGTGAATATTACATAAATAATAAATAACAAGTGGTATTAAACTTTTTGTTTCAACAAGTGGTATTCTATAAAATTATGTTGTTTGTATTATACATTCTATAAACTATATGATTTGATAAGTAAAAATATTACTTGAAATATACTATAACACAATTTAAATTTAGAAAGTCTATGAAGAATGCTCTAAGTTGTAGGGGTGGCAGGAGTAGGGGGAGTCTTCGAGGTCTCAGAGGAATTTCAATAGTTTCTTATGCCTAGGGCCTAGGTAGTCTATCAAACAATTTGGTTGATGCATACACTCTCTTGTGGTCTATCTATAGCTAAGGAGGAAAATATTAGAGCTCTCTCAGTCTTCGGGGATTCAATGATCATCATTAAAGCAATGGTTGGAAAATCCACTCCAAAAGGATCAAAATTAAAAAACATCATCTCTATAATCAAGCAAAAAATTAGTTATTTCGTTAGATTCTCCTTCTTCCATATTAAGAAGGACTTGAATGAGGAGGTAGATCATTGGGCCAAATGAGCGATTGAGATTAGCCCTAACACCTTGGTTAAAAATGGGGTTCAAGAATTTATGGTCACCCCCTACATTTTTTTCTTAATTGGGTTTCAAGCACATTAAATCCCGACATGAATCAACAATCAACAATGAGTTGGGAAATCCTTGGGATGGGTGACCCGAGGACACATAACACCCTCCTCCTCATGTGAAAACTCCATTGGTTTGTGGCAATTGAATGTTACTATGTTTTTGGTACATTCATAGTGGGATAATGACAAGGCTGAAGATTTAATGTTTGTGTATTTCAAGCTAGTTCACTTAGTGCCTAGTAATCTGGTAAGTCTCCTGGTTAGCTTGGGTCGGTTTATTGGTCTATGTTTTCTCTAGATTGGTCGCTTCCTTTTAATAGCCTTCCGAGTGAGAAAGAATTCAAGTGATTTAAGCCTCTCCTATCACATCTCCTTGGCTTGTTTAGACCTTAGCATTCCACTCAATCTGTCTTTCTTTGAGTTAAAATATTTTGGAGAGTTTGAGGCATTCAAGTGGTGGAAATTGTTGGAAGAATCAATAATTCAATTTTGGGAACCTTCAAAACAATCAATTGTTAATTTGGGAGCTTGTTCTTTTCAGGACATGAAAATTTATGTCTGCAGTATCCTATCCAAAAATTGGGTTGGCCATAATTTTGACCTCATGCATATTCCTATTGAAGTTCTTTCTGTTTGTTTATAAGATTTTTTTTTTTTGTGACCATGGATAAAATTCAAGTTTTTCGAGCTTTTGTTCCATTGTAAAAGTCTAGTGCTATAAATTTGAGTATAGTGTTGTGATTCTCTCTTGGTCTCAAGCTACTCATGGAGAGACTCGGTATTTTTGGCACATATCGTTAATGTTATGTATTCTAAGTTATGTGTATTTTAGGAGTCTATGTGAAACATGCCACATGTAGGCCAACTAGGGGCATCTATTGTGTAGTATGTTGGAAGCTTTTTTATGTATTCATAGAAAAAAATGACTTGTTTTGCTAAATGCAATAGGAATCAAATCTATGCAACTCACTGCATGCTTCAGATGCAACCGTTTTGAATTAATACAAATTCTATTTTGGTTAAAAAAAATAATGCTCTAAGTTGTGGAAGTTTTTAATTTTTAATAAAAATATTTGTAAGAAATGCTTTATACATTGGAGAATGAATAATCTAGGGAGAACTTGTTTTAAAGTATTTTTTTATTAAGTCATGTGCTATATTTAGCGTTGAGATAGTAGTTTATGGTTAATGATATGATGAATATTGAACATGTCTTTTTAATGAAGTATGCAAACACGTGCATTGAATAAATAAATATGGACAAATTTATCTTTCAAAGTAGTAGGTTAACATAAGTTAATAATGACTTCATATTTAAAAACATTTGATAATAATGAGATAGTAGTTGATGCTAATTAGGTTTAGCTTGGGTGTTTGTGTGAAGGAGTATTATTCTTCCCACTCAATTTTAATTCCCGCAAGTGATATGTTAAGTTCTTAATGAGTATATTGTTGTAACGACCTTGAGTCGTATGTTGACAAAGCATCGAGCTTCTATAGAATCTAGTTTACATTGGGTACCATCCTTGGAATGAAGGGAAGTGCCTAGTGGGTTTCCGTGGGATATGTATTTCATGGGAAAAAAATGAAGTAGTAGCTAAGAAACTGATTTCGAAGTGCCCTACAAATTTCCCTGGGATATGCATTTCGTGAGAAAAAAATGAAATAGTAGTTGAAAGAGTGATTTAGAAGTTCCCAAAGGGTTTCCTTGGGATATGTATTTCATTGGAAGAAAAATGAAATAGTAGCTAAGAGAGTGATTTTGTTTTTGATATCGTGGCTTGGTGTGTTGGTTACAATAAAACGAATGGAATCACTATTTATGAGTTAATGGTAGATAATGGTTTAATGATACCTTTTTTCCAAGGAAAACCTTGCGGAAAACTCTTTATACTTTCCCATGATCCATGGATGGTAAATGGGGTAAACCATTGGCCCTGATTATGGAGCCTAACTCTGAGGGGATCAAGAGAATTGAACCCATGACATCCCAAAATTGGGGGAGAGATCTTATGTGTGTCTCATGGTCACTTGAACTAGCCCTTGGGGATAATGATTTAATGATACTTATTTATTGTAATGGATAAATTTGAATGGAGTAAGCTAATCTTGTAGTAAAAAAATTATCTTTCCAATAACAAATATGATAAGGATTTAATACATATTTCAGGTAGGAGTAGAGATCTACCATGATCTAAGGCTCGTGTATGGTGAAACAACTCTCTAAGGGGTTTTTCCCAATTCTAAGATGACATAGATTGTAAAAAAATTGATGAGAGTTCCACATAGATGGGAACTCTAACTTTTCGTGTCGTTAGATTCTAAAAATTAGAGGGAATTTTGTTACAAGATTAGATGGGTCTAACTTAAATTAATGTTAGAGGTTTAGGTCTTGTATATATTATATTTGATTAATTTTATATAACAAATGTGCTAAATACTATTGATTAAATTAAAAATCTATATTAACTTTACAAAATGTTTCTCTTAATATGGTCTGTGAAGTGTAGTTGGTATCCTGCTAAACAACTCACCATAATGGATATCATTGCTTGAATAAAATTGGTAATTGTGTTTCGACTGTCTAATTGCAGAAAAGGCAAATAAAGAAAATTAAAATGCACATTCGTCGAACAACAAATTGACGCACAAATTTACCTTGGAGAAAACCACTTCAGTAAAACTATGGCAATGGAATGGTTTTGATTATGCTTTAGGAAAAAGGCTAAACGTTCTACTAATTTGAACTTTCGAATTTTCCATCACTAGTATTTTCCCATGCAATCTTTGCTAGAATTGCAATTTTGGATTGATAAAATTGTTGCTTTTAATGCATAAATGGACTTAGCACCCTTGAATAGTCTTATTGCACCTAGATTATGTAATGTTAACGTATGATATATGCAATTCCATTAATCCAAAATGATTCTTGCAAGATTTTAGGTTAAAATAACCAATTTCACTTCATGTTATTTTGTGGCCATAAAAGTTTAAATTTGTAGAACATTTAGACTACAATGTGCTTTATTTGTTCTTTCAACATAAGTGAAATTACAGATTACACTAGCTCTAAATGAAAAAATAAAACTAAGCACGAAACTCTAGTTTGATACATCATTTGCTTCCTCCATCTTGGCACACAATCTTTATTTAGAATAAGAACTAGGTATTGGACTCCAAACTCGATTCATTATCTTTGTTGTTCTTGTCTCTTACTGCCTTCATTGTATCGAAGAACTCATTTGAAACATTATCCATACATCAATGTGAAACTTTAGTTCTGAAAATATCACTCCTTCACTTCCAAAAAAACTCCAAATAACCAACAACCAAGCCCCCTTATTTGACCATCCATGGGCAATTTATAATTTTGGTAATGAACATTCAAACTCCCATTGGAACCCTTTGAATTCCAATTAGTTGGTGTTAGATTTTGGGGTTACTCCAAAAGTGTTTTCACCTTGCTAAGAGAGCACCATGTCACCTAGCCCCTTGGCAATGCTTCATGGACACATGGATGGCTTAGTTAGGGTGGATGCTTGACCTTCGTTAGATTGTTGGTATGGTTCCCTTGCCCAGGAGGTTGATACCCTAGTCGGCTTATTGACTAACCTGTTGGGTGCACACAATGGGAGAGTCAGTTGCTCAACTAGGAGAGGTACGTAACTAGGAAGAGGAGAGCACTTAACTCTTAGAGTTTAGGACTGTGTGATATGAGGTACATGGTGTATGATGCCCTTAGTTCATCTACGATGAACATGCACATGTGGATGTGCCTTTCTCTTGATTTTCTAGATCTTGACTATATGCTTATATGGTTTTATTCTTTGGAGTGTTGAAGACCTTGTGACAACATGTTACTTTCTTGGATGATGCCTTTCACTGGAGGATGAGTGTTAGACATTTTTGAAGGGTGCGTTGAGCCCTAGATGGCATTGGGTTGCTTGGATGGTTACATGGAGGCTTGGAGTTAACTTAAGGATGCCTAGTTTGTGACAATGGTCATGTATGTGGAGTGTACATGGAGGAGCACATGGCTTAGGAGGATAAATGGAGTTCATGTGGGATTGTGATGAGGGAGCATGGACACATCTTGTGTAGCAACATAACTTTGGAGCCTTGATGGTGTATGGCATCACCTCGAAACTTGCCATATGTACCTTTGGAGTGTAGTGCTTCACATGTATGGGCCTACTTGTTTGTAGGAGGTTGATTGAAAAGTTTTAATCCCACTTGTGCATTTTTGGCCTCACTTACCTCACTCTTTCCCTTAGGAAGGAGAGAGTTTTTTCTTTCACTCACTCATTATTGTTCATCTTGCGTTTAGAGATGAAGTGTTAATGTTCACGAGGAAACCCTAGGAAGGATGTGGTGCGAAGAGTGTCTTGATCTCTCCCATTTTCGTCTTTGTACGTTATCTCTCTTGACTTGGAGGTGCTAGGGTTTGTTGGAGCAGTTGGAGCATCTTGAATACTAGTCTTAGGGTTTCATCCCTTGGAGACTTGGATATTAGAGTTTTGTGATTAAATCCTGGGTGGTACTTCTTGAACAGGAGAGGAGACATCTTTCTTGGAGCAAAGGAGTCTTACAAGTGTGATACTAGTTTGTGGAGGATCTTTAGTGGAGTTAGGGTTTTTCATGGTTTTCCCTAGTTAGGGATTTAGAGAGCTAGAGGATCATATTAGCCTTTGGATGAGGCTTTGGTATGTACATGTGCTTCATCTTTATACAAATATATGAAGTTTATAGTTGCCCAAAATGGTCTCAACTATAGATTTGATTTTCAACATTCATTATCTTCTTAGTTTGGTAATTTCCAACACTACTTTATCATGCCAATTCGATGTAGGTGAAATTTGAATTTGTTAAGTGATTTAACATTAATATAAAATATAACAAGGTATGTTTACTATTGTAAATTTGCATGAATTGTAGTGATTCCAGATCTAATTTTATGCTTGGAAGTGTGCCCCAAAGGTTGAAACCTGTTGGCATATGTTTGGTATCCTTACTCTTGAATTTCCTAGTGGATTGGGATTGAAGTGAACTGATATTCTCTATTGTTTGTTGCTATAATTATATTTCAAACCATCCTTAAGGCCGAATAAAAATAAAGTTTAGATTTGGGAAACCTCTAGTGTGAGGTGGAATTTCAAAATTGGCAATGTCCATTTGAACTCCTATTGGGATACTTGAATGCAAATTAGTTGGCTTTTCATGTCCCATTGATAGTTCGATTTCCCACTCTCGCCCTTTCAAATACTACCTTGACCAAATGGTTGAATCATTGGGCTATTCACATCCCTTTCTTCAATCACATCATTCTATATGAAGGATTATCCCATTGTTTATTTGCAATGAGTACTACATGGAAGGAGATTATGGTTCATTCTTATAGGTGTGAGTACATTTTCTTCCTTTGATGGAAAGGATCCTCCATTAAGTTAGTCTGATTTGCTTCCATGACTGTGGGTGCCATTTGCTTTACCCTATTTGAGCAACTCTTCCCTGTAATTGGTACAAGTAACTCTTCATAGAATGGGTCCAATCCTTAGTGGACAAGGCCATAAGTTACTTCATTTAAGGAAATGTGAGTGTACTCATTGAAACCTATGCAAGTACTCCTCATCCAAAATGTTGCACTATATGCTTGTGCCAACTAGTATGATTACTTGTTACTCAAACAATTGAGACCTCACTTATTAAATCTAGTACAAACATACTCACTCAAATAGATATGAGTGGTCTCAATTTCTACATGTGCGATGGTCTTTAATATTATGATCTCTCTTCACTTTTATGGCAATGATCTACCTTTGTCAAAAGAGAAGCAAACAATTCTCAATTGATGTGATCCCCTTCATCAGAATGGATGTAACATACCTTTGTTTAAAGTGGTGTGATATATACTCCTTGGTATAGGTGCAACCAACCTTTACTCCCATTACTACGACTAGTGTGATCCATCTTCTATCAAATTGGTGCATTGGATTCAAACTATGTCAAGCATCTAATCAAATGTGCCCATACCCAGGCTACCAATTCGATGGTGTAGATCTCCATTAACAAGGAGTTTATTTGTATTCAACAAGTGGAAGACATATCTTGTAGTGGAATTGCAAAGTTCATGTTGAGGGGGCTAGATTCCCAAACTCAATAGTAGGGATTAGACCCAAGGACGAGGCCCAATTAGACTCCTCCTTGTTTGGTGTGGAATAATCCTCCGGGTTAATGATATGGAAACTACTTGATGGGATTTAATGGTTCTCCTTTATCTTTTTAAGTTTTTTCCTGTTTTATAAAATGACTACATAAAGTAAACTAATCTAATATATTTAAAAGAGACTAGTCTTGCAAGAAAACATATAAGTATAATAAATAAATACCAAACACAACATGTGATCCTTTTGGAAGTAATTCCTCTAAGATCTTTCTACTACATAATACCATTTAGGATTTATAGATATCATAAAGTTGAAAGAGATGAAAATAAAATACTCCAAATTAATTCAACACATATTTCAACTAAGAATAACCAAAAAAGCATAACAACAATTCATTCACTCATATAAGATAACTTAGCAACAATTGAAATTCTTACTGGATGACTGAGACATTTAAACAATGATAGATTAATCCAGGACAAGGAATAAATGCACATAAATTACTCAACAAATAAAAAAGAAACACCTTTGCTCCAATTAGAGTTTATTAAGTTAGCTTTGAAATAGTTCTTCGCTATAACTTTCAAAAAAAATCCTTGGAGTCGAAAGTCCCCTCTAAGTGATAGATGTCCTCAATTCATAGTTCCAATTACAAACTTAAAAATAGTATAAAGAAAAAATATAAAAGTAAAAATTTGTATGTTTTTTATGACCCCGGTGATCTAGGAGTTTCAACTGCTGGATGCTTAGGAGTTTTAGCTACTACATGTTCAACATCGTAACTAGGAAATCTGGATGCTTTGGCCGTTGCATGTTCAACATCGTAACTGGACCATTGTTTGAATATTTCCTTGCACAACCGCTAATGAGGGAAGACGTGTTGGTCCATGGGAAAACTCAGACTTTCCTTTTCATGCTTGAACTGCTGAACGTGCTTTTCTATTTTCAGAATCATATATTCTAGTCTAGTGAATGTTTTGATTTCCTCAACCAATAACTTTTGTACATGGCCACATTTTATTGATGCAATCCCTTTGACCTTAGCTTCACGTCTTCTCGCTACCTTCTGGAAATCTGACACAACCACGAGAACCTTGGAGGAATAACTCGTCTTCCCATTTCTCATGACTATAAGGCCAAGCTGCAGACACTAAATCACAGTGTTTGGCAACTATCCCCTTTGGGTCATGCCTCCTAAATAATCCTAATGAGAACTGATATTCCAAATGACTAACTACTTCTTGCCTGACATGCTTCACATCTTTAATGAAATAGTGTCTTAGTGTAAAACCATAAGGCATAAAATTATTTTTCTTTATCTCCTTTAACAATGAAGCATTAAACCCTTGGAACACCGTTTAATAAGCAATTTCCCCCATAACCAACCAATCTGATACATATTTTGGCAAGGGATGAGGTGCTACAATTGCACCGAAAATCCTTATATAAGTGAAACCCTCTTGAATGTACTAATTATCGATACAATTTACCAACTTCTTAGCGTCAACAGTCAATTTGGGATATTCTTCTCGAAAAATGATGACATATAACCATGCTAAAAAATGATCACAGATTTATGTATATACCTTCTTGTACTTGTTCTCCCACAAGATCTGAAAGTATACATGAACTGGGGATTCCGAACTATGCCAACTGAGATTTAGTCCTGGAAATAGGTTTGTAGCACATACATCATCCAACAAGTAAGAGGCCATATAAAAGGTAGGAACTATATCAGGTGTCTCTTTGTCCTTGTGAACCTATGCAATCATAATACCCAATTGATTAATAAGATGCCTCCCCAATTAAACAACTTTCCTGTTGTAGCCATTGTGTATGCCAAAGAGAGCCATGCATTTGAAAATCTTGAACAATCCTTTTGCCCATATAATTTGCATATCAAAACCATCAAGTACAAGTATAGTTCTCTCAAATTGGTAATTGTGTACCATCCACTGGCTCTATTCACAAATTTCTTATCTTCTTTCCACCAAATGGCTATGATCTTTTCAACATCATTCTTGTCATAAAATTCATGCACAAAAGAAGTAACCAACTTGACTTCAAGTTTCTGAAACTTATAATATTTCTTAAAATGCTCTGCTAAGAAAGAGCCTATAGAATTCCCCATCGTGTTTACAAACATACAATTGTTCAGAATGGTATGATCTATAATCCATTTGATAGCTCCAGAACATGAGAAAACCGATGCCCTGGCTGCCACAAAATGCAAACAAGACTTCCTAATGTTCATGAAAACTCTATCATCTGCTTGTCTATTTGTTGGATCACCATGGGGAACAATCCCTAGATAATATTTGTTCTTGAATTTTAAGAATAGCTCATTCCATCCCAGTAGAAGCACTTGAGTCTCAGTACTCGCTTTGATGTCTTTGAATATTGGCCGTGACAAAGGTTCTTCGGTTGCCATGAGTTGGATAACTTGTACATAATCCTTAGCGGTAACATGTACATAATCCTTAGCGGGGTCTTCAATTTTGATTGGTCTATTATGAGAGCCTTCCCCTATTTCTTTGATCTTTCCTCTAGGCACCTTGATTGAAACCTTCCCTAGAGTTTTCCTCGACGACATTTTTTTTGTATGCATTAACAAATTCAATGTAATAAATAATGCTTTTGCAGAATGAAATTAACAATTTTTAACTATTATCGAACATATGACTTAATCGACAAATTTGAACCCAACAATCCTAGGAAAACCCCAAATTCATAGACAATGTTGTAGTGGTTATAATTTATGGATTTAGAATGCTTACTTACATATTTGTCTGAGATTCAATTGCACATTTTTCAAGTTCTAGGCACTTACCGGTTTTCAACAAATATAAACAATGGAAAATTTAAACAAAGATCAGTTGTCCTCAATTCCCCCCGGTGTCAAGATGCTCCTAATCAACATGCAACCAATGCTTACAATTCTCAATGCTCCCATAACTATTCTTGGGTCTTGAATTATAATGCTCAACCAATAGACATTATCAATCAAATTTCGCAGACCAGTATTGCAGAGCTTGGCTCTCAACTATGCTTTGAATGACTGATTTAATCGACCTGATTTCGAATTAAAAACTAACAGATCCTATCCATGCAAAATAATGACCCAATAATGACTCAATATAAATGATATAATTGTTGATTGAATAGGATAACCGCCAAATCCACACACTCATTACCAATGGATTTCCTCCACACATGAAATGTCCTCAGCTAAAGACAACTATTAGGCTTTGTTCTTTGTTTTAATGAACAAAAAGAGTTTGTTCCAAGACTTGGATTTATTAATTTTTCTGAGACTAAAAACACCTACTAAACCATCTGAAATGCATAAAATCATTCAAACAAAATGTAAGAAAAAAAAATAAAAAATGCATGAAACTTTCACGAGACCAAAAAAAAAAAAAAAGAAAAAGAAAAAGAAAGAAAGAAAGTAAGTGATACTCAAAATTTTAGAATTTTAGGTTGTGTTATGTATTCAACCGTTCAAAACCATTAAAAAGTTTATTTACAAAGTTCAAATGCATTACATACATAGAGTTTTGTAAATCCCAATACGAACATGAGAACATCACAGATTCTAAACTAATACTTCAAATCTATCGATAAATCAAATAACATATAAATCATTTTTAAAATTTCTTTAAAATAAATAAATAATTTCGTTAATATTAAACTTTGGAGAGTATAGCAAATTTATATTCAAAGCTCATACTAATATGAAGCCAATGTTAAACTCATTACAATGATACCTGACCTTGGCGTCATGGACCAATAAAACACTCCCACTTACCTTGCAAATTCCATTTCCATGATCCTGTTGGATCACAATGATTCACAACCTTATCATGAAGTTACATTTTTAGAATAACTTTGTTAAATTTTGTTTTGAATGATTCGCAACTTAATCATGATTATTATTTTAATAATAATGAAATATTAAAGATATACGTGTTTATTATGGTTATTATTTTAATAATAAGTAAATACAAAAGATATAAGTGGTGGTTTATTTAAGATAGGATTATGATATATTATTGAAAAAAGATTAGTTTATTTTTTAATTTGAATGATAATTAGTAATTAACAATCAATTCATAAGACTTTTTATGGTACCAGGGATCTTTTTTATTGATTAATTTGATTCCTTAATTTATATAAGCATGGATATTCTACCTCTACAATTTTGACTTGATAATCTTACTTTGTATTTAGTTTCATGGGATAACACAATTGGTACACATACTTTTGGTATGGAGAGGTCATGGGTTCAAGCCTTGTGTTTCTGGGGTTGTGGTTTAGCACCTTTATCATCCGAAGTCCTAATTAAGAAAAACAAATTATGATACATTTTATAAGTTGTAATTTTATTTTTATTTTAAAAAAAGATATTTTTATTAAGAAGAAAACTAAATGTTTTAAGATTTCAACATTTTCTTATTTGTTCTATTAATTCAAAATGATTTCAATCTTAAATTGGATTTATCAAACACGTAGAGATAAAAAATTTTAAGGTATATTTTTTTAATCATTTCATTTCATATCAAGTATTAATTCCTTCATATTAAATGATTAAAAAATGCACACTTTAAGAAATTTGATCTCTCTTGGTGCTTGATAGATTTGGGTTTAAGATGAATCTACACTAGTTTAATATTTTAAATGTTGTCATCTACATATGTCATACATAGATATTTGTTTTTTATTTAATTTTTTGTTGTTTTCATGTAACTTAACATAACCTTACATAATGGGACAACGTCTCCTTCATAATGGGTTGTAAAACACCTCACTACTCTTATGAAAAATCCAAAGAAAACATTTAACTATATTACATGTTATATTATATTTAATATTGAGATAATAATTTATGGTTAATGTTATTATGAATATTAAACGAGTCTTTTTAATCAATTATAATATGGATGAAAATAACTTTTCAAAATTGTATTTTTTTTTAAAACATGAACACCTCTTATTTTTTGGGTCAAGGACTTAGTTCACCGTAATTCCCCTATCCCACTACCATAATCTATTTTTATCTATTAGGGCCTTCGATATTTGGAGTTAATGGAGTCGAGGACTTAGTTCCTAAATCCCCCTATCCCACAACCGAAATCTAGTTCCCCCAAATCCTCCTATTCGACTACCAAAATCTATTCGTATCTATCGAGATCGGACTTTAAGATTTTAAATTAATGAAATATCACTCATAGAACATGTTACTTTAAAGATTTTCAATTAAATCAAACTTGAATCAGTAATGAAAAACTCATACTAATTAACACTCAACCACAACTCAACCGACTTCAAACTATAGATTAATATACATTAAGGTTGATTTCATATTTAAAAGAATTGCATAGTAATGAACTATAATAAAGTGGTTTTGTTCTTCATATTGGTTAAATTTTAATTCATATAATTTATTGTTATTTAATTTAATTTGATATAATAAATTTGTTAGATATTATTAATTAAGTTAAATTTTATAATATGAAAGGTGGTTTAGCGATTCACACCTTATCATGATTATTAAATAAAATTAAGTTTTAAAATATTATTCCTAATAATTCACAACCTTATCATGACTCTTAAGTAAACAATAATAAAATTCTAAAGAGATAAGTTGTTTATGCGAATTAGGATTATGCAATATTATTGAGGAAATATGTTAAAGAATATTTTATAGGTTATTTACCAAATGCGTTTAAATTTTTTTAGAGGTTTAATATATATATATATATATATATATATATATTTATTTATTTTAAATGGTATAAAATGATTATTTAATGTAGTTTTTAAAGTTGGGAAGAATTGTTGATTCATAACTCATTTTTTATTTAAAAAAAAGTGTTATCTAATTGTTTTATGTTTTAGTTTTTTTAGTTGGAATTTGACAATATAAATGTGTATGAAATCACAATTTTCTGTTGTTTAAATTGCATTTTTGAATGCATAAATGGATTCAACATGTTGAAAAACCATCCCCTAGAAAAAGGCAAAAACGTAGAACTACTCCTTAAAAAAAGGTTGATCATTTTTAATGAAGTTTAATTATATGAATAAATATATTTTGTTATTATTAAATGAAATCATGTTATTTATATATATAATTTTTTTTTTTGTAAGTAAGATTGAATTGTAATAGATAATATTTTGTTTTATGTATAAAATTAAGATTAAATATTTTTTTAACATATTAAGGTTAAATGTTATTAAACTTCGTTTTATGTATGAGATTAAGGTTAAATGTTTTTTTAATACATTAAGATTAAATGTTTTCTTCTAGCTTTATCACAAGGGATCATAGTCTCATGGGGGATTTGAACGCATAAGCCATCTCGTCAAACCCCCTCGACCTACCTTAAGGTTAAATGTCATTAAAAACTCATAATATTAAAGGTAGTCTCAAGGATGACCACAAGAAATGGAATACCGGTTTTTTTGGGAATACTATTTACATTGAAATGTCTCTTGGTCCTATAATAAGACTTAAAACTACTTATAATTGACTAAGAGCTTGTCTTCTTTAGAGTAAAGAAATAAGTTAATGACCCAAGACGAGGGATGAAATTTGACGGGCAAATCACACGTCATTGGACAATTCGCCAATCAAATACGACTACAAACTATTCCTACCCATCAACTTTCTAAACTATCATGAATCAAAGTTGTCAAAACTGTCAAATTTGTATTGGGTGACGAGCGTTTTGCCCATCAAATACGACTAATTTTTTTTCCTACACGTCAACTTTCTAAACTATTAAAACATGCATTGGAGTTGTCAAAACTGTCAAATTTGATGGGCCGTCAAAACCATCAAATTTGACAGTCTATTTAGTTTTGAAATTCCTACCTTGCAAAAGACCCAAAGGTAGGTGACAAGAGTGAAACCTAGCAGATTATCTTTTAAAATAATAGTGATAAGTCAAATCGCTTTCACAAATAACAACCAATAATCACTGTTCTTACTTTAAATTGACCACTAAATTATGATACATTTTTATTTAAAAAAATTATAAGAAAAAATATCATTTTGAATCTAAGCTACGTTATAATGGTCGTGAAGTATGACCTAAAACTGCTTCTCTTTTTCTACACAAAGAAATGAAACAGGTAACAACTCAAGTCTACCCCTTTACTGACCAACAACGAGTTATTTCAACTGTCATGGTTTTTCTTGAATTTGTGGATAGCGGCCAATAATTGCACCTAGAGTAGCGAGATGCTCTACAACCCAGTATGGGAGAGATGTTGTGACTTAGCGTTATGTTAGATTTAAGAAAAATTAAAGTCGGCTCAATTAAAAAAATAACAATAATAAAATTAAAGTTGACTCAATAACAAAACATCTTAAACTTGGATCTATCAAACAACTAAATGATCAAATTAAGAATTAAAGCATGCACTGACACTATAAACAAATTTACACCTTAAAATATTTAATCCCTCTCAATACTATCCAAATTTAAAATAGATCTATACTAGTGACTATATCTCACCACACTTATTATCTCACCACACTTATTGAAAATTAAGTACACTAAACTTAAATATTATATTTATATGAAATAGTGATGCCAAAAAAATACATAACACAATCATGCCATAGTTATGCCACGATACTATTTCACTACCAAAATCTCATACTACGGTTGTTTGGTAAAGCCTCCTCGATAACAACAATTTGTGATGTGGACAAACAAAGCCTTTCTCGCCTCCGCAAAACAACCACCCGACAACGGAAACATTAAATGTCATCACATGGATGGGAGCAAGAGGAGGAAACAGCAGCATTAAATGCCATTGTATGGGAGCACACAATCCAGAAGAGGAAAAGCCAAGATGGTGGAATAAACAGGCATGTCATCATCGCCATAAACTTTTCGTTAATTTTATTAAACGATTTTAAGAGCGAATGGCATCCGATCTTCTGTTCTGGCGGCCGAAATGGTTCCCTATGTCCCTCGGATAACCTCACAACTTCTCGGATCTCTAAAAGATTTTCACAAATTCCTTTTGTTTTCAAATCACATCCTGCCTCGTTGCGAAGAACTCGATAAATTTCGGTACCCTGTGCTGCAAATTATGACTCGGTTTTGATTGATTCTTTAACCGCCGGATCCGAATAGCCTGCAAGTGTTTGGAGCATATTTCAATTGAGTTCGTAGAAGATGATGGTTGCAGCCAGTAAATTTCGTCTTTCTGTGGCTCCGCAACAACCTTTTGTTCTCGAAATTACTTTCTGTTTGCATTACAAATGATATTTCACCGTTGCCGTGCTAATTTTTGTGGAAGCAGCGGCTTCTGGCTGTAAATTCAATGTAACAGTTTAATGACGATAGTTTTTAGGTTTTTCAGTGAGCGAGAAGTTTCGACAAACGCGGAAGTTGAGGTTACAGGGCGATTTTGTGGAGAATAATTGACAGGGATTCCAGGCCACGAAGCATTTTGCAGTGCTTTGATTTATGAAATCGATCTTCGAGCTGGTGTTTAAATGGCGCTTGTAACTGTTTAACTTCTTTACAGTTCGCCGTTGCCGTGACTTTCTGCAAATGCAGAGATTAGCAAACGGCAAATAGGACCTGCTGCCTATTCTGCGTACGCAATCGGTGAGAAATATGTTTTTTTACATGGCTGGAATTTTCGGCTCTTGATTTTTTATCGAATGGCGGTGCTTTCGGCCGACATTGCTAGGGAATTTCTTTTTATTGATAGTCGAAGAAAGGTTTTATCCGTCTGTAGGGTAACTTTATGGTTCTACATCATAATAATGTTAATATGAAGAAGGATGACTCTTCACTGTGATTTTCGTATGTATTTAGATATTTGAACTTTAATTTCTTGTGAACTTCATAATTTTGCCGTTTTTCCCTTTCTGTAAGTGCGAAACTGTTTACCGAGGGTTTTTTTAGACTTTAGTTTTCGTTCTTGCTTCGAATGTATTATCAGCAGCTGTTTGTACTTGTGTGAATTTGCCTCTGTTTTACAGCTTTAAAGATCTTGCAGGAAAATGCCAGTGGTGGATAGCCGTTCAACAGGGCAGAGCCCCTCTGCGTCAAGTAGTTCGTCATCCAAGAAGGAGAAGAAGAAGCAGGCCAAGGAAGAAAGAGACAGACAAAAGCAAGCCGAAAAGAAGAAACGGCGGCTTGAAAAGGCTCTTGCAACGGCTACTGCGATTCGGATAGAACTTGAACAAAAAAAACAGAAGAGAAAGGAGGAAGAGCAAAGACTGGATGAAGAAGGAGCAGCTTTGGCTGAGGCTGTTGCATTACAAGTACTGGTGGACGAAGATAGAGGAAGTCAAACTTCGGATTCAAATTTCACTGAGCTTGAAAATTTTTGTGATCCCAAACCCTTTTCAAGTTTAAGAAGGAAAGAAGTGGGGCAGCAAATTGTAGTAAAGGAACGGGACAGTAATGGGAGACATATAAGGATATTGGACACTAGGGAAATTGACGACCAATCCTGGATCAATGTTAGAGTCTTAGAAGGGAGATCAGATTTAAGAAATGAAGAATTTTACCGAGGTGAAGATGGTTCGTGCTATGCAGGTGAAAGCACTAGCAGCATAGAGGAAGAATTCAGATTAACTAGTAAAAGGGCAAGGGATGCTGAAGTAGCTGCTGGATTGGCTGCGGCACGCGCTGTGGCTGCGCTTCGGATTGCTGAAGAAGCAAGAGCTGAGGCAGAAGCTGCTAGAATAGCGGCAGAGTTGTCCATGGTCAAGAGTTTGGAGAAGCGAAACTCTTCACACATGGACCGGATTTTGCATGAGGTAGGCATTTTAAGGAAATTCTATCTTTTCATTTTCTATTTGTTACATTACTTGACATGCATCATTGATGCCTTTTTGATTGCAATGTCTCTGGCTTTCGTTTTCTTCTTAGAGTTTGGATTGAAAAGGATCATTGGTAAATAATGCAAAGGATTAAAATGATGAAACAATCTTCAAGCACTAGAAAAGGCAGGAAATATTTGTCACAAGTCATATTCAACTGTACTGCAACATCAACCCAAACTCATGTAAGTCTTAAACTAATAAACAGACCGTCCGATGCTTTTTTTAAACGCATCTGTGCAAGCTATTAATTCAATCATTGATTCCTATCCAGGGACTTGATGTATTTATTTTTACTTCAAGAGGGTAGATTATGAAAGGAAGCTTTTATTCATCTCATGGCACGACTCCATTAGAGTTTATCATATGTTGTTATTGGTGAGAACGGTGTACATTTTAGTATTTTTGTGGTATAATACCATCACTGTTGTCATACAACTCTAGAGATGCGCCTTAACTCATTTGTGAGCTTTGGTCACCATTCTTATGTAGGATTAGGAGTAGGTTTTGCATCTTAAAGAACATAAATAATGATTTAAAATTGTGTTCTGAAAACAGCATCAAAATCGCAAAACAACTTATAGCGAAATATGAGGACTAGATAATTTAGAAAGCAGGATTTCAGGACAACTTGTGGGAGCAAAGGAAGGTAGGAGAGCTGGCCAGAATAAAGAACCAGGTCAGCTTAAGAAGGAATCATATCTGATAGAAGTAGCCCCATTGTAACATCCCCATTATCATCCCCAGTTTAATTAATGCTTATGTGGATATAATATGTGGCTACGGCCAAGCGATGTAATATGATTTAATAATAAAATGATGTAATATGATTTAATTGTATTTCAATGTTTTAATAATAAAATGTGATGCTAAAGGGGACATGGACAAGAGATGGGGGTTGAATTAATCCACAGGAGAGGGAAGTGTCTAGGATAATGGCCAAGAGGGGGTCAAAGGGGGAAATACCCATGTATATTAATTTAATCCATTTTTCCTAAACTTGTGTATCGTATACGAACCTTCCCATTTCTGATTGAGTGTTCCCAAAGCCAATCATTGAATACATGTAAGAGGGTGGGTGTGAGTGGTCACATCCTAGAGTTATTGGGCACATTGGGGTTGAGTACAATCAATTTGGGGAAGAGTGTGAGTCAAGAAAGGCAAGCCACAAAAGAGGAAATTCATATGGGTTGGGACGACAACTTTTACAGACATCAAGTTTTGTTCATGGGAAAAAATGGCAGAGCAAGAAAGAGAGCCGGGAGTTGGTGCAACCATGGAGGGCGAACACTGGAGCGTAGATGGAACGTATTTGGAGTGTTTTGGAGCTGAAGATTGAAGAGCCAGGTTGTCAGGCATGAAGAGTGAACTCCGGAGTTAGTTTCACTGTAATAGAAAGTGTTTGTTGTTGGTTTGCTGGTGGTTTTCCTAGCAGCAAGTTCCCTTGAGTTCCTAGCTGAGATATTCCTAGTTACCTGCACCAGAGAGACCCTGATAAATGAATGACACATCCCTTGGGTTATCCCTTATAAATGGATGGTACATTCCTTGGGTTATCCATGCTAAACGAATGGTACATCCCTTATAAACGGATGATACATTCCTTGGGTTATCCATGATAAACGAATGGTGCATTCCTTGGGTTGGGCAGGTCAGGAGGAAGAGAGCTGGTAGAAAAATCGGGAAAGCTATAGGAGAATATCAGTTGGGTTATGAGTTTTGTGAGCCGCGAGTGGACTGTGAGAGACCACCCTCTTTTGTGGATTACTAGCCTTAGCTCGGGGGTGACTAGCTGTTGAGATTTAGAATAGTTAGTCTATGGTTGGGTGGAACGTCCGTCCCAAGCAGCTGGTTGCACGATTCTTGTTTAAAGATAAATGTTTTATCTTGTTGCTGAGTTATTTACATGTGTTATTGCTGTGCGTGAACTCTTTGTAAATGAAAATGACTTATATGCTGTTGTAACGAGTGGTTTAGTTGCATTTCATGTTGATTATTAGCATGCTTTAGATGCATCTGTTTTATGGATATAGACAATAGTTAAATCTGTTTTAAATTTGTAGCTATAAGCTACAATAAATCAGCTAACAGTGAAATAATTATTTTAGTTAGCAAAATTTCGTTTTCATGTGTATTCTGCACCGTAACGTCCCTCGGTCGGGTTGGGGAACCTTACATTATGGTATCAGAGTCGTAAGACATAAAGTTTTATGTGGTGTGGTCCAGCCTGGGTGCCGGGTATGTTACAAAGTGGTATCAGAGCCCAGTTTTCAACACTTAGCTTGGATGGGCTGAGTTAGCAGAACGTTGAGGCTGAAACTTGCAGAGAATTAATTTTTGAAGTATGTCTGCAACTTGTTTATTTAAATTACTGTAGTAAAATTAAGAGAAATTTCATGGGTATTGTGAAGAATTGATCTTCTTTGGATATTTCGAAAATAAGCAAAACGGAAAAATTTGGGTATTTTTCGTACGATGACGTCGACATGACGTGGATGTTAATTTTTCAAGCATAAACACATATAGAATATAACAGTAGTGTTCTTTCAAATCTTAAGCAGATAAACTGAAGTATAAAACAATCATTCACAAAGACACAAGTATTTATCCTTGAAACCCTCAAGGGGAAGAAAACCCAACAAACTTCTTGTAATATATTATCAGTCAACAAGTACAATGACAGTACAAGATTTCCTTAGAAGGAGATAAGCCAGTAACACTTACTGCTGTTTTTGTGTCTTTAAATATCTCTGAGTCTCTACTAAGATTTTCCCTTAGACCTGTAGCTATTGCTGTAGCTGCAGTTGACTCAGAACTGCCCTTTAAGACTGCCTCAGAACAGAGTTACTCTGTTGCCTCAGAACAGAGAATTTTTTTTGATTCAAAACTGAGGTATCAACTCTCATTAAAACCTTCTAGTTGCTGTCCAGAAGAGAGAAAACAACCCTTAGAAAAATTCTCTTAGTTGCTGTCTACCAGAACATATATACTCTGCCTTCTGTGTACTGCTTTAGAACAACATTAATCTCCAACTAGCTGCTGCCCCAGAATTGTGATAATCTCCTTCTATTTGCTGCCCCAGAACTGTGTTAATCTCCTTTTATTTGCTGCCCCAGAACTGTGATAACCTCCTCCAGAAATACACTTCCTAGCTGCTACTCAGAATTGATATATCAAATTGATATGAAAAACTGATATATAGAAGAGGTTTCCTCCCTCTCTTTATATAGCAAGGAGTCTAGGATAGGAGTCTTGAGGTTAGGGTCACCTTTTAGGTTAGGATAGATGCTAGGAAAGGAGGCTAGGTGACCGACTTACTTTTAGAGGAGGGTTGTTTAGGAAGGGACAGTTGGCAAGGGGGCAGCTTAAGGACAGTTGGCAAGGGGGCAGCTTAATGACAGTTGGCAAGGGGGCAACTTGAAGAGCTTCTAGAGGAATATGCTCTGTAGCTGCTCTAAATTTTAACACTCCCTCTCAACAAAGAGGGTATTCTTCAGGCATCCACATCCACACAGTTCTTTCTAGTCCTTTCACATGTTCATTGACTTTTTGACATCCACACAGGATCAATATATCACAAGAAGTTTCGTAACCTTATGCAAATAAGGATCATGGAATGTGATCAAACAGTTCTCTTTAACCATGGTCAACTGCTAGAGTCATTTCACTTAGGGGTGGCCAGTCCCTAAGGAATACTCATAGCTCATCATGAAGACCTAGGAGAACTTTTCACATTTCCTTGTCTTGACTTTTTCTTTGACACACAAAGCTCACAAGACTTGACTAGGCTCACAGAGGTGGTATATTCCCCCTGACTTTTGCACTAGTCTGTCTATGCTCACAGATGTTGTACGTTCCCCCTGAATTTTGCACTAGACTGTCTATGCTCACAGAGGTTGTACGTTCCCCCTGACTTTTGCATTAGACTTACAAAGCATCTCGTTCGTCTTGACTTTTGGTTTGACTCACAGAGGTTGTACGTTCCCTCTGACTTTTGTTAATATCTCACAAGACTGATTGAAACTCCAAATCTCCCTAGCTATCTTCAGGGTGGCCACTTAAGGCCCCACATTGGAGAATGTCTTTTGATGCTGCTATTCCCTCTCAGTGAGGGACACATTTTTTGCCATACCAAGCTTGTCCCAGAAGTGCACAAATTTTCCAAGAGACAGAGGCTTAGTCAAGATATCTGCTATCTGCTCATCAGTATGAATGTATTGCAGCTTGATGGTATGTCTTTGGACCATGTCTCTGATGAAATGATATTTCATCTCAATATGCTTTGATCTGTCATGGAAGACTGGGTTCTCTGTGAGCTTTAAGCAACTCTAGTTATCACAATGGATAACAGTTGTTTCTAACCTCTCTTGAAACAACCTAGACAGAAGCTTTCTTAGCCATACTGCTTCTCTGCTCGCATTACTGGCTGCTATATACTTTGCTTCAGTTGTACTTTGTGCTATAGAGCTCTGTTTCTTGCTTGACCAAGATATCATAGCTGAACCCAAGCTAAAATAGTATCTGGAATTACTCTTCCGATCCACTGAGCTCCCAACCCAGTCTGAATCAGCATAACCATGAAGCAACACTCCTCCACTGGAATGTATCTAAGTCCATATGCAATGGATCCTCTCAAATATCTGAGAATATGTTTAGCAACAATCCAATGTCTATGTCTTGGCTCAGACATAAACTAACTCAAGGCGCTTACATCAAAGCATATATCAGGCCTTGTATGGATCAAATACATTAAGGATCCAATAAGCTGCCTTTACAAGGATGGGTCCACCAAGTCTGATCCAAAATTTGACTCATGTAACTTCTTTAAGTTAGATACCATGGGTGTAGACATTGGCTTACAATCTAGCATACCAAATCTGTGTAGTATATCAATTGTATACTTCCCTTGAGAAAGGAAAATTTCATTTGATCTTTGCTATATCTCCAAACTAAGGAAGTAATGCATGAGTCCAATGTCTTTCATTTCAAATTCAGAAGTGAGCTCCCTCTTACACTGAGCTATCAATTGTTCCTCTCCAGTAAGGAATAAATTATCAACATATAGAATCAAAATTAGAGGATGATTTTCTATTACCTTAAAATATAGGTTGGGATCAACTGCACTCTTGAAAAAATCCAAGCTTTGAAGATAGCTGTCGATTCTCGTAGACCAGGCTCTTGGTGCTTTCTTTAATTTGCACACATGTGATTCCTTTCTTTGAACCATGAAACCCTCTGGTTGTTCTATATATACTTCTTCCTCAACTTGACTATTTAGAAATGCAGTCTTTACATCCATTTGGTGAAGTTTCCAACCCAAAACTGAAGCGAGGGATATGATGGTCCTGATGGAAGTATACCTTGCAACATGTGCACATCATAGTCAATACGTTCCTTTTTGAGAAAAACCACAAGCCACAAATCTTGCTTTGTATTTCTCAATACTTCCATCAGCTGCATGCTTGATTTTGAACAACCACATATTTTCCTTCCGGTCTTGGTATTACTTCCCATACATCATTTTTCATGATGGATTGCTATTCTTCCACCATGGCATCTTTCCAAGTTTTTCTAGAGTAGTCATCTATGAAAATCACATAATAAAGACATCCATTTAAGGAAGGAGATGACATAGGCCCACATACGTTTGAAAGTATCGAATTCAAAATTCCTTTAGACCTTGAGTTACTGTTAGGAAATGATTTCTTTATGTTTTTACCAAGAACACAACCTTTACAGATACCATCATGATCAAAATGAAAGGTAGGCATTCCTCTTACCATTTTCTGAAGTCCGGGGAGCGCTTTGAAGTGAATATGTCCAAACCTTCTATGCCACAGCTTAGATGGACTAACTGAAGCATGAACCAAAGCTTGGATATGTCCAGGAAGTTTGTAAAGGCCTCCCTCTCTAACTCCAATCACAATTGCTGAACTTTGTTCTTGATTCTTTGACCATAGGAGAGCTTTCTTGTCCATAAATATTACCCTGTAGCCTTTATCTTCCAATACTGCAACAGAGATAAGATTCTTCTTTAAACTAGGAACATACAAAATTTCTTTAATGTGTAGCTCACCTCCAAATTCAAGCTGAAAAGATGCTGAGCCAAGTCCTTTGATTGTATAGCTGGCATTATCTCCAAGTTCTACTTGAATAGAGAACTTTTTCTCCTTGAAGTTCGCAAGGACTTCTTTATTTCCAGTCATATGCCTGGAAGCTCCACTATCTATCAACCAAGATTCAACACCATTTGTAAGAGAACCAGAGAGTGATGAAATAAGATAGTATTCTATCCCAGTCTCTTGATTACTTGAAGCCTCTTTTGTCTTTGTTCTTCGAGACTCATCTTCTACATCAATAGAAGCATGATATTTGCCTTCGTTTCCTTTTCGGATCTTTGGGCAATCTCTAGCAAAGTGCCCCTTTCACTGACAATTGAAGCACTTTACTTTTGACATATCAAACTCTTTCCCTTTGAAGCTATTTTTCTTTTTTCTCCTTTTGAGGAAACTTTTTCTGAGGAGTAAATCTTCTCCCTTTCCTTGTCCTTGCTGCTAGAGCAAGGTTCTCTTCCTTTGAAGTACCATTTCGACTCTGAATTCTTCCTTCTTCTTGCAGACAATCATGCCACAATCTTTCAAAGTCTGGCTGGTTTTCACGAGCATTTATCCCGGCCAGAAATGTCTCCCAAGAAGATGGAAGACCATCCACAACAGTCTGGATGAGATCATCATCATCTATCATTATACCAATTACTAGTAGTTGATCCCTTAACTGAGAGATCTTTGTGAAGAATGAAGCTATAGAGTCATCCTTCTCCATCTTGAGGTTTTAAAGCTTATTCTTTAGAACCCTCTTATGACTGGGTGCCTTCTTTTCATATAGATTGAATAGAGTGTCAAAACACTCCTTTGCTGTCTTCAGAGGTGCTATAACATGCATGATATTATCTTTTACTGAATCAAATATGATTCTCTTTGCCCTTGCCTGATTCTTCTTGAAGGTTGTCCTTCCTGCATTGGAGGTCGGCTCTTCTACTGTGCTGGTCACAAAGTTGTCCAAGTCATATTCTTCCAGAATATTCAGGACTCTGGCTTTCCAAACATTAAAGTTTGAAGCCCCTTCAAGTCTGTCCTCAGGTCTTACAGAAATGGAAGACATCTCTGCAATACTGTGCTTGAATAATTCCTAAGGATCTGTGTAAGCTATTAGTAGACTGCAGAACTGAGCTCTTTCACGCCCTAGAGCTCTGATACCATGTTAATTTTTTCAAGCATAAACAGATATAGAATATAACAGTAGTGTTCTTTCAAATCTTAAGCAGATAAACTGAAGTATAAAACAATCATTCACAAAGACACAAGTATTTATCCTGGGAAACCCTTGAGGGGAAGAAAACCCCGCAAACTTCTTGTAATATATTATCAGTCAACAAGTACAATGACAGTACAAGACTTCCTTAGAAGGAGATAAGCCAATAACACTTACTGCTGTCTCTGTGTCTTTAAATATCTCTGAGTCTCTACTCAGATTTTCCCTCAGACCTGTAGCTATTGCTGTAGCTGCAGCTGACTCAGAACTACCCTTTAAGACTGCCTCATAACAGAGTTACTCTGCTGCCTCATGATAGAGAAATTTTTTTGATTCATAACTGAGGTATCAACTCTCAGAAAAACCTTCTAATTGCTGTCCAGAAGAGAGAAAACAGCCCTTAGAAAAATTCTCTTAGTTGCTGTCCACCAGAACAGACATACTCTGCCTTCTGTGTACTCCTTTAGAACAACATTAATCTCCAACTAGCTGCTGCCCCAGAACTGTGATAATCACCTTCTATTTGCTGCCCCAGAACTGTGTTAACCTCCTCCATAAATACACTTCCTAGCTGCTACTCATAACTGATATATAAACCTGATATATCAAACTGATATGAAAAACTGATATATAGAAGAGGTTGCCTCCTTCTCTTTATATAGCAAGGAGTCTAGGATAGGAGTCTTGAGGTCAGGGTCACCTTTTAGGTTAGGATAGATGCTAGGATAGGAGGCTAGGTGACCGACTTACTTTTAGAGGAGGGTTGTTTAGGAAGGGACAGTTGGCAAGGGGGCAGCTTAAGGACAGTTGGCAAGGGGGCAGCTTAATGACAACTGGCAAGGGGGCAACTTGAAGAACTTCTAGAGGAATATCCTCTGTAACTGCTCTAAATTTTAACAGTGGAGGCCATGTGTCAGCTGACGTGGTAGGAGAAAGATGTGTACTGCCACTGTGGCAGGTACATGTTGGACAGGATGAAAGTTGGCGGGTGATGTGGAGCTATGTGGTAGGCCAACTGTTAGTCCCACGAAACCGCGGTAAGATCTTGGAATTTGTCTTAGTGTTGAGACTTCTCTAATGGACTTATGAAAGGAAGGTTACAAGATTATGAGTCCGCGAAGATGGAAAAATAGTTAAGTGTTGAGACTTCTCGGATGGACTTATGAAAGGAAGGTTACAAAATTATGCGTCTGCGAGTTCGCGAAGGAAAAAGAAGCTAAGTGTTGGTGGCGGGTTCATGGAAGGTATGAAGAAGAGATATGACTAGATCCACGATGAATCCATTAAGACAGGTCAACGATGGAGATCTAATCAAGAAATGATCAGACAGTTGCTGAGCGTTGCTACTATGTTGCATGTACTAATAAATGTCCCGTCACTGTTTTGCCACCATAACTATTCGCTTAAAAATCAGATTGAGGCTTGAGGATAGTCGTTGGAAAGTTGTTTTGAAAATGAATGCATTTAAGGAATCCTACTTGGGAGTAGTGCATTAATATTCTTCATAATTTAAAATGAAGAATGACCTGTAATCTAATTGATAAGTATTTTGCAATATGTTTAATTCTAACAACAATTATTGCATGCACATTCTTGCAGAATTAGAGATATAGAAAACAGACTTTAGTTCCTACATTAGAACTAGAGACATGGAGGATGCTCAAGGGTTTTACAGCCATGAAGAAGAAATTGGAGGTCTGAATATCAGCATGGGTAATGCTGAGACTGCGTCTAATGGGAGAAGAGACAGGCATGGGACTGTAACTATGAGAAGCCTGCAAAAAGAAGTGCAGAGCTATAAGGCCGATAATGAGAGGATCATGAAGGCTCAAGAAGAGTTACTTCAAAGCTTAAATATGCTACAGAAGCAAGTTAACAAGGACTCTGGCACCAAGCAAGTAGCTAGTGCTAGACAAGTATCAACATCAAGATCCCATAGCAAAAGAGATGATCATGGGAATGATAGGCAGTCAAGAAGCATGAGTAGACACTATCATTCTCCAAGGCATTCAACCAGAAGAACTCATGCAAGTTTAGGTTCAGGGAGCATCCCAAGTGTGTCTCCTGTTTGGAGGCAAAGGAGAAGACCTGAGGCATACATCTTGCAGGGTGAACTCAGGAAGATTAAGCGACGAACTTTCAATGGTGAGCACATGAAAGGAGAAGATGCTGAGGCCTGGCTGTTGGAAATGAATAAATATTTCCAGCTACATGATTACCCATCCTAGGTAGAAGCTTGAATTTCCACCTACCACTTGCAAGGAAAGGAAACCATGTGGTGGGATCAACTTAAGCAAACCGATAACCTTGATGAGAAAAAAATCTTATGGAGGCAGTTCAAGGGATATTTCCAAGAGAAATATTTGTTTGCGCATTACTATGAAAGAAAGATGAAAGAGCTCTTTGAACTCAAGTTGGGAACCATAACAATGGAGGACTATGAGAAGCTGTTCTTTGAATTGTTGAAGTATGTTGACTTCATCAAGGATGAGAAAGTCAAAATCCAAAGGTTTCTAAGTGGGTTACCCTCTTTCTACATTGATAAGATTCAATATGATAACCCCAAAATCTTTGAGGAAACCATAAGGAGAGCAAGGCATCTGTATGAGCAGAGCAAAGGAAGACTAGTTTTCCAAAAAGCTTGAAATGACAAGATGAAGGATAAGAAGGATCAAAGGCAGAAGGGTTTTAAGCCACCCCTTTTCAGGAATAATTTCCAAGTGAATCAACACAGTCAAGTCGCACAAAATGAACACAAGACTGCAGATTCATTTGGAAAAAGGCCAAGGCAATAGTCGGTGCAATGTTGGGAATGTGGGGAAAATCATCTATATAGGGATTTCCCTCACAAATGAGAAAGAATGAGGACTGTCCACAACATTTAGGAGGCTGAAACAGTGGAAGACATGGGTAGAAGCATGCCAAGCATTTATACAGCCTTGGATAACAAGCTAGCTGAATATCAATCTCCCATGATTGAAGTGTAAGGTAAGATCAATAATGAGCCCATAACAATTTTAATTGATTATGGAGCTAGCCATAGTTACATAAATGCTAACATTGTTGAAAGATTTCACTTGCAAAGAAGTAAGCATAAGAAATCTTGGTTAGTTCAGTTAGCCACGGGGGCTAAGAGGAAAATCAATGAGTTGGTTAAAGATTGTCCGATAGACATGAATGGACTTAGCACGAAGATAGATGTAAACATCATACTGTTGGGTTCATACAATTGTCCAATTGGCATGGATTGGTTGGAAAAACATAATGTTGTCCGAGACTATTACAACAAGACAATCACATGTCTTGATGAGGAAGGGAAGCAAGGCAAGATTCAAGGCATTCCAACAGCTGTAGCTGTTAGAGAGATTTCAGCTATGCAGTTGAAGAAGAGCTTCAGGAAAGGATATTAGATGTTTGCAACTCATATGGAGGAGGCAGCCAAAGACAAAGTGGCAAGCATTGAAGGCCATCCAGTTTTGAGGGATTTTGAAGATGTTTTTAAAGAAATTCTGGGACTACGACAAAAAAGAGACATTGATTTCTCTGTCGATTTGGTGCCAGGAGCTGCCCCAGTGTCTAAGACACCTTATAGAATGGGCACACCAGAACTAAAAGAGTTGCAGATGCAACTTGGAGAACTTTTGAAGAAGGGGTATATATGCCCAAGTGTGTCACCTTGGGGAGCCCCGGTTCTTTTGTGAAGAAGAAGGATGGAGCCTTAAGGCCGTATATTGATTTCAGACAACTTAATAAGGTTACCATAAAGAATAATGATCCTTTGCCAAGAATTGATGATTTGTTTGATCAACTGAAAGGTGCAAGAATCTTTTCGAAGATGGACTTGAGATCATGCTATCATCAAGTAAGAATAAAGGAAGAAGACATCAACAAGACAACATTTAGAACAAGATATGGGCATTATGAATTCACGGTAGTGCCATTTGGGCTATCAAATGCCCCAACAGTTTTTATGTGCTTGATGAATGGAGTGTTCAGGGAGTACCTGGACAAGTTTGTGATTGTTTTCTTAGCTGATATCCTCGTCTATTCTAAATCAAAAGAGGAACATGAGCAACATTTAAGAATGGTGTTGCAAGTTTTAAGAGAGCATAAATTGTATGCTAAGCTAAGTAGGTGCATCTTTTACCAAAAGAAGATTCACTACTTGGGGCATATAATTTCAGCAACAGGGATAGAAGTTGACCCTGAGAAGATAAAGGCCATTAGAGGATGGCTACTGCCAAAAAATGTGACAAAGGTCAAATCATTCATGGGTCTTTCCGGTTATTATCGAAGATTCATAAAAGGGTTCTCAAGAATTGCAAGTCCAATCACTTCTTTGAGGGAAATTTGAATGGACTTCCAGGTGTGAAGAGAGTTTTCAATAGTTGAAGGAAATATTGACAAGTGCACCAATCTTGAAGATTGTAGATGCAAATGAAGATTTTGTTGTGTGCATCGATGCATGCAAGGAAGGACTCTGTGGAGTTTTTAGTCAAACAGACCATGTGGTATGCTACGAGTCTAGAAAATTAAATGAGAATGAGAGGAATTATGCTACACATGACTTGGAGTTAGCAACGATTATACATGCATTGAAAATGTGGAGGATAGACGACTGTGGTCTGAAGCATTTGTTTGGACAACCAACACTAAATGCCAGACAAACTAGATGGTTGGAATTTCTGAGTGAATATGACTTCGAAATTAAGCATATAAAAGGCAAAGAAAATCAAGTAGTTGATGCACTCAACAGGAGCTCATGAAGTGCACGTGGCAACCATCAACATGTACAGGACACGTTTGAAAGATCAAATTATTGCATCAGCGAATTCAGATCAACAATATGTGAAAATAAAAGAAACATTACAGCCAGGTAAATTTCAGCATAAATTTAATGTTTATGAACTGAAAGAAGATGGAATTCTCATGTACAAGGGAGAAGTATATGTGTTGAATTCCAATAAGTTGAAAAATGCAGTTCTGAAGGAAATGCACAATATACCATATGTCAGGGACTTAGGATATCAGAAGACAACTGCAACTGTGAGATGCCAATACTTTTGGCCGGGAATGAAGAAAGAAGTGGCTAATTACATTGCCAGATGTCTAGAATGCCAAAAAGTGAAGACCGAGCATAGACACTCATCAAGTTTGCTACAACCATTGCCCATTGCGGAATGGAAGTGGGAAGTAGTTACAATTGATTTTATTACTAAGCTGCCTAGAACAGTGAAGCAACATGATTCCATCATGGTGGTGGTGGATAAATTGACTAAAGCAACACATTTTATTCCAGTAAAGACTACACATAAGGCAACAAATATTGCAGAGATTTTCATAAAGAAAGTTGCCAAGTTACATGGAGTGCCCAAGACAATAGTTTAAGATAGAGATCCAAAGTTTACTTCGAATTTTTGGAAAGGTTTGTTCAAAGGCTTTGGAACAAAATCTAAATCTTAGTACAACGTATCATCCAGAGTCAGATGGGCAAACAGAAAGGACTAACAGGATAATTGAGGACAAGCTTAGAATAAATGTAATAAATCAACCATCAAAGTGGGAAGATTATATTCATTTAGTTGAATTTGCCTACAATAATGGGTATCGGGTCTCATTAAAGATGAGTCCGTTTGAAGCATTGTATGGCAGAAAATGTAACACTCTTGTGAGTTGGGATAATCCAACAGACATAGCAGTTGTTGGGCCAGAATTGTTAAAAGAAATGGAAGAGCAAATGGAAAAGATAAAGCAAAATTTAAAGGCTCCCCATGATAGGCAGAAAAGTTATGCAGGAAAGAATAGAGTTTTCAGAGATTTTAAAGTAGGCGAACTTGTGTTTTTGAAAGTGAAGGCAAAGAGAAGTTCGCTAAGATTAGGAAGCTGCCCGAAGTTGGCAACGAGATATTGTGGGCCTTTTGAAATAGTAGAAAAGATAGGGCTAGTTGCATACATGTTAGCTTTGCCTGCATCCATGAGTGCATAATGTATTTCATGTGTCATTGTTATAGAAATATGTGCTTGATCCTAACCACATAATTGATTGGAATGTGATCTAGGTGGAGCACGAAGGGAATTTCAGGGTGGAACCAGTACGTATCCTGGATCGGAAAGTCAAAGTGCTCAGGAACAAAGCCATAGGGTTGGTAAAGGTTCAATGGACCTGCTACGGTCCTGAAGATGTTACATGGGAGCATGAATAAAACATGCGGGAAGAGTACTCACAAAGTTTTGACAATTTTGAAGAAGGCAGAATGCAAGACTCCATTTTTGAAAGATAGAGTTCCGAAACCACATCTCAGAGTCTTAACCAACTACGCTGGGGACCTTGATAAACAAATGGCTCATTCCTTGGGTTAACCTTGATAAACGGATGGTACATCCCTTGGGTCAACCCTGATAAATGAATGGTGCATTCCTTGGGTTGGCGAGTTGAGGGGAACATGAGATTGATGGTTGGAGCTACTGCTGGAGCTATTAAATTGCATAATTTTTTTATTTCTAATTATTGTAATGTAAGTTTGCATATATATATATATATATATATATATCGGCATAGAAGTGCACCGAGGATGACACACAATTGTAGGGGAGGGGGAATGTACCATCCCCATTATAATCCCTAGTTTAATTAAATGCTTATGTGGATATAATATGTGGCTATGACCAAGTGATGTAATATGCGAATTGTATTTCAATGTTTTAATAATAAAACGTGATGCCAATTGCTAAAGGGGACATGGACAAGAGATGGGGGCTGAATGAATCCACAAGAGAGGGAAGTGTTTATGATAATGGCCAAGAGGGTGTCAAAGGGGGAAATATCCATGTATATTAATTTAACCCAGTTTTCCTAATCTTGCGTATCATATACGAACCTTCCCATTTCTGATTGAGTGTTCCCAAAGCCAATCATTGAATACATGTAAGAGGGTGGGTGTGAGTGGTCACATCCTAGAGTTATTGGGCACATGGGGGTTGAGTACAATCAACTTGAGGAAGAGTGTGAGTCAAGAAAGGCAAGCCACATGAGAGGAAATTTGTATGGGTTGGGACGACAGTTTTTACAGACATCAAGTTTTTGCATGGGAGAAAAGGGGAGAGCAATAAAGAGAGCCAGGAGCTGGTGCAACCATGGAGGGCGAAGTTTGGAGCGTAGCTAGAACGTATTTGGAGCGTTTTGGAGCTGAAGATTGAAGAGCCAGGTTGTCAAGCTTGAAGAGTGAACTCCAGAGTGAGTTGCACTGCAATAACAAGTGTTTGTTGTTGGTTTGCTGGTAGTTTTCGTAGCAACAAGTTCCCTTGAGTTCCCAGCTGAGAGATTCTCAGTTACCTGCGCCAGAGAGACCTTAATAAACAAATGGCACATTCCTTGGGTTATCCCTAATAAACAGATGGTACATCCCTTGGGTTATCCTTGATAAACAGATGGTACATCCCTTGGGTTATCCTTGATAAACAAATGGTGCATTCCTTGGGTTAGGTAGGTCAGGAGGAAGAGAGCTGGTAGAAAAATTGAGATAGCTGTAGGAGAATATCAGTTGGGTTATGAGTTTTGTGAGCTGCGAATGGACTGTGAGAGACCACCCTCTTTTATGGATTACTAGCCTCAACTCGAGGGTGACTGGCTGTTGAGATTTGGAACAATCAATCTATGGTTGGGTGGAACGTCTGTCCCAAGCAGTTGGTTGTACGATTCTTGTTTAAAGGTAGGTGTTTTATCTTGTTGCTGAGTTATTTACATGTGTTATTGCTGTGCGTGAACTCTGCGTAAATGAGAATGACTTATATGCTGCTGTAATGAGTGGTTTAGTTGCATTTCATGTTGATTATTAGTATGCTTTAGATGCATCTGTTTTATGGGTATAGACAATAGCTATATCTGTTTTAAATTTGTAGCTATAAGCTATAGTAAACCGACTAACAATAAAAGAAGTACTTTAGTTAGCAGAATTTCGTTTTCATGTGTATTCTGCACCGTAATGAAGAAATTGAGCATACAATATTAGGACAAGAAGATTGGCGGAAAAGGCCTCAAGCCATAATTATCAACATTGTATTCATCTTAATGATACAAATATATAATACAATAAGTAAACCACCTCAATTGCTCTCTCCTCGACACCTCATCAAGAGATAAAGTAGGAGGAGGCAAAGTAGGAATCCAAAAACTCACTTAGGATAACAACTATATCCTAGTTATGTAAAATACATAAAGGTGGTATACTAGGACTTAATGATTGTATATGAGAAAGAGGCTAACATTCCCCCCCTCAATCATACGTCCAAACAACAATACCAACAAGGTAGGTGCATAAGTTGGTATATCTCCATGTTTTCATGCTGAAACTTCTGAGCTGAGCCACAATGAAGAACTGCCTGAAAAACCGCCAAATCTGGATGCTGATAAATCTGGAAAATCTCACTGTGTAATCATGTGAGCCAGAATGCCAACCATTTGTTCACTGATGTGAACTCCAATATGATGAGAGAAAACCAAGAGAATTGAATCAATTGCAAATCTGACACATCCATGAAAATGCCTGACAACTCAATCAATGCCAAGGTGTAATGCAAAATGATCCATTTGTCCTCTCGTAATGTCCCCACTTTGGTACATCATTATATTACATAGTGTTATGATGTCCAGAGTAGCCAGATGGAGGTTATAGCGAGTGCATGAGCTATTGAGGGGTTTTTTGGGGTCCGACTTGCATCGCTCATCTTATTTCATCATCATGATCCATTTTGCATAGCTTGGCTTTGGTTCCGTTGCATTCCAACGATTTTTGTGATTTTGGGCTATATGTTAATTAAATTCACTAAGGCGGTCATATTGGGCATAATACTTGGAGAAACCTCTTAGTGTAATAGCTCATTGGAATCGATAGGAATAGCACTATAGGATAGGATGATGAGAAGTGACTTTCAGTGGCCAGGGAAGCCACAAGGAGGGATAAACTACTTTTTAGAGGTAAAATGGTTAATTAATTAATTAATAATTAAGTAAAGTAAAAGTCACTTGGAGAGACAAGGTGAGCAGGGAAGATAAAAGAGAGATAGGTGCCTCTATTCTCTCATTATGTTGATTATCATTTGAGATCTGGCTTCTTGCTAGTGAGCCCATGCACTTGGTGGTTTTGAGGGTTTTGACTTAACAAACCCTAGAGATCAATTCGGTGGTGAAAAATCCCACCCATCTTGATCCAAGCTTGGTCACGGAGGTGAAAGATTCCTCCCTCACCATTCTACATCAGATCTACTCAGTTAGAGAGGGTTTCTACATCAACCACATGTTCAGAGAGAGCTAGGGCGCAACACTTGGGGATTTCCAGCAGGAGGGCGCACCACCTTGAGGAGAATAGCTCGATCTGGAGAGAGGAGGAGTTTGGGTAAAATAACTCCTAGGTTTTCTATGTATGGCCTAGACCATCATTTCTAGCATATTTCAGAGGAGGTTTACATGTTATCTGATTTACTAGAGCTGGGCATGAATTGTAGAGAAAGAGGGCGCATTGTAGATTGAAGATTTAGTTGTTTGGTGACCCAGATCTTCACCATTTGACTTGAGGTTTTGCCTGGGGGTTCATCTTGCCTCGATCTACAGTTCCATGTATTTTGAGAGCCTTTGGAGGTCTCTAGGATAGAGGCCGAATTATTGGGTCTTTAGTCATCCAGGAGGGTGCAAGCCAATTAGGGGTATGTTCATTTGGATGGTCATAACTTCACCGTTCAACCTGAGACTTCACCAGGGGTTTGGTCTTGGACCGATCTACTCTTCCAGCCATTTTCAGAGTGTTTGGAGGCCTCTAGCAGCAAGGCCGAATTATTGGGTGTATTCAGCTTTCCAGCAGGGCGCAACTTATCCAGTTTGAGGGTTGAGGGCAAGGATCTCATCTTGTTATCCATATGTTGTATCTATTTGGCCTTTGGAGGCTTGTATCTTCTCCTCTTGAGGGCTCTATTGCACCAGATCTGCAGACTCATTGTATCGTGATCTTCTACTATTATTAATAAATAAGATCTGAGGTATTTATGGCCATTTCTTGTGTTGATTGATCTTGTATGTTGTTGAGGTATGTTCCATTGCTATATCTGCTATATCTTCTTCATTGTTGCTGCAAACACACATTAAAACCATCGGTATTGTTAAATTTACATGCAACAGCGAGAGCCATTCTCCTGGAGGATGGCTAAGACCCTAGACAAGATCCAGGGCCCCCAGTGCACTCCTGGGGTATGTGGTCTGGGACCAAATTGATAAAGACCCTAGACAAGATCTAGGGCCCCCAGTGCACTCCTGGGGTATGTGGTCTGGGACCAAATTTGAAGTCCCTAGATATGACTAGGGCCCCTGGACTGGATTCAGGGTACCCATGCCTGGGGCATTGGGTTCTTGGTCTGGGACCAAGAGATTGAAGACCCTAGATATGTCTAGGGCCCCTGGACTGGGTCCAGGGTAACCATGCCTG
>ML778683.1:155871-183908 GCA_009831015.1 Picea engelmannii
ACTGACATGCAAACACTTTAAACAAGAGATCGTCTACATCAAACCCTAAAACGCATCAAGAAACCCCCAGTGTATCAGATCTGCATTTTAGAATAGGAAGATCGTGGCAAATATCTTGATCAGCCGGATCAGGGATATTTCATAGATTATGAGGAGACATTTGCTCATGTTGCCCGATACACTTCCATCTGTACGATTATTGCTCTTGCAACATCCATGGGTTGGAGACTACATCAGATGGATGTGAAGACAACCTTTCTCAATGGTGAGATCGAGGAAGAAGTTTACATTGAGCAACCGGATGGATTCGTGATACATGAACAGTCTCATGTGTGCAGGTTGAAGAAATCACTGTATGGATTAAAGTAGACACCTCGTGCTTGGTATGAGAAAATTGATGGATACTTGATGAGTTTGGGCTTCAATAAGAGTGTTGCTGGTCCAAACCTATACTACAACATTGTTGGTGACGAGTACCTGATTTTGGTCCTGTATGTTGATGACTTATTCCTCACCGGTTTAGAAAGCCTTATTGTTGAATGCAAGCGTGCATTGGCTTTTGAATTCGAGATGAAGGACCTTGGTATGATGCACTACTTCTTGGGACTAGAAGTGGTAGACGACTGATGAGATTTTCCCGAGTCAAGGAAAATAAAGTGGAGATATTGAAGAAATTCGGGATGACAGACTGCAGATCCATGCCTACACCAATGGTGATGAATTTGAAGAAAATGAACGAGGCTTCTTCTGATTCAGGCGAGATTGATCCACATCTTTACAGACAACTGATTGGATCATTGATGTATTTGGTTAACACTAGACCTCATATATGCTATGCAGTGAGTGTACTCAGTCAGTTTATGAGTCATCCGAGACAGACACACTGGATAGCAGCGAAGCATGTGTTGAGATATCTACGAGGCACAATTGGTTATGGCCAAAGATATGCCTTCGGTGCAGACATTAGATTGCAGGGATATGCCGATGCAGATTGGGCAGGGAGCCCAGTGGACTAGAAGAGCACATCCGATTGTTGTTTTACTTTGGGATTTGCCATGGTTTCCTGGTGCAGCAGGAAACAAACTTCTGTGGCTTTGAGTACTGCAGAAGTAGAGTACATTGCATTATGTGTGGAAGTCCGCGAAGCAGTGTGGCTTCACAAGCTCCTTGCAGACTTATTTGGACATGAGATGGATTCCACTGTTATCCATTGCGATAACTAGCGCTGTGTGAAGCTCTCTGAGAATTCTGTTTCACGATAAATCGAAACACATTGAGATCAAACACCATTACATCATAGATATGGTGCAGAGGAAAGTAGTGCATGTGCAATACCTTTCTACACACGAGCAAGTTGCAGATGTCTTCACCAAACCGCTTGCCAGGACGAAGTTCGAGTACTTCCGTGAGAGACTTAGCCTGGTGGAGAATGCCTCTCTAGCTGAGAGGGAGTGTTGTTGATTGCAGCTTCAGGAGACATTCTCCAGGTTGTTCTCCTCTGGACTGAGTTGAGACGATCTGTGAGAGAGCCCATGTGATGGGTGTGTCATACTCCTCTGGACTGAGTTGAGATGACGTGTGGTCTCTTGTTGTGCTTCTCTGGACTGAGTTGAGACGACTTGAGATGGTCTCCTGTTAGACTCCTATGAACTTAGTTGAGTCGACTTGAGATGGCTCTCCAAATGGTAGTCCTATGGACTTAGTTGAGTTGATCTGTTGAGAGCGACGTCCCTGTGGCTGAGCACAGGTGGATGTGTCCCTAGTGGCTGAGCACTAGAGGATGTGAGAGATCCTTGCTATATTGTCTAAGAGTAAGATTTATTATGTAACCCTAATTGTGTAAAGGGTACAGGTTGTCCCCACCATGTAAAGATAATTAATATTTGTGTAAAGATGAATTATATCATTGAGTTATAGATGTCGGCCCTATTGTGCCAATAGACACACCTATTGTTGTGTTAGGCCTTGTATAAATAAGAGAGTAGATCCCCATTGTGGATCACTCACACACACTTCATTGTAACATTCTCTCAAGCTAAGTGTACGGTTGAAGTGCGCACTTCTCTTAGGTGCAAGTTTCAAGGTCATAGAGCACCCTCTTGTGTGCTTTAGGGTTTATGGTGTGGGGGATCTTCTCTTGACTCTATAGCAAAGGATTGCTGGGTTTTTCCCTTGATTGAGAAGGGTTTTCCCAATATAACTTCTTGTGTTCTTGTGCATGGCTATTCTTCTTGCGATCTTGGTTACTGCAACTATTGTATATGGTATTGCTGCATTGTTTATGGTTCAAGTACATGCTAAATTGAAATAAACTGCATGTGCATGAACTAAGCATTAAAATTCAACATGATTGATATGTTAACTCATGGAGGAGAGACATGAGAGATGAAAGTCCCCTTTCAATACTTGGAGGAATTCATATTGATTGCGGGGAACATCATGCTTTGTGGGGTGGTCTACTTGATTGCTGTTAGAATGTGTTAATGATTGCCTAGTGGGCTTAGATTACATGGCTATGGCATTTTGTAATGTTATTCTTCAATAACTCTCTATATTGTAAAAAGGGTTTATCCCACATGCATTATAAGAATTGTTCTCCTTTCACTCTCTCATATATAATAGAGGTGAAGAAGGCCCTTTAGAAGTGCAAGAGGAGTGTGAGAGAGTAAGTGGTTTATGGTATTGATCTTTAGCCTGGACCCTATGGGTCCTTAGGCCAGATCATTCATATGGGGATGCCCTCTCTTGTAAGATTGGAGTTTGCCTGAGGAATACAAAGACAAGCTTTTGTGGATGTTTCCCCACATTGGGGTTTTACCACATAAATCCTGTCTCTTTTGTCTCTTTGATTTACTGTCTATTGATGCTTGTTATAGGAGTTTAGATCGGTTAGATTTCATTGTGTATTTATGCATATTTCTCGGATCTAACATGGTATTAGAGTCTGTTATCAAGCTCTTTCACCTTGCACAAATTCCTTTTTGAATTTTTCGCATAGATCGGTTAGATTTCATTGTATGTCTATGCATATTTCTCGGATCTAACATGGTATCAGAGCCGGTTATCGAGCTCTTTCTCCTTGCACAAATTCCTTATAAATGTTTTACCAACGATTAAAAATTTCCTTCCATATTTTATTTATTTCCCCCCTTTTTTCATCCAATTACTTTGACAACAAATTTTTAATGATTTACTCAAATATATATATATATATATATATATATATATATATATATATATATATATATATATATATTTTTTTTTTTTTTTTTGATTTATTCAAATTTACCTCCAAGGTTTATTTTTCTCACATTTTCCCCCTTTCATCTTATTAATTCAAGGACTAGTTCTTTCTCTACTTAATTTTTATTTATATTTTTTTTCATCACCTTTAAATAATTTATCTTTATCTCAATGACTACTTCCCATTGGCGTTTTCCCTCTCCCTCAACGGTCACTTAATCTCTTGTCTTATAAATAAGAAACTCAACACTCTATTCCACCATACGAGCTTTTTGTGTCCCTGATGATGGGTGGAGTGTCCACTCGAAACGTCGGACATTTCGAAACCTTGCACACAATGTTTTTTTAGAAAATCTTTATCATTATGAATAACTATGGAAACTTACGCACTCAAATTCAGTAGATTTGTTCGTTTGAGCCCCCTTCTCTTGTAGATTTGCTTTTTTATCTGGACAACCACTCCGACTTTCACCAGATCTGAGCCGATCTTGCCTTTTCTGACCCTTTTTCTGCAAATCTGACCTCACCATTGTCTTCAAAACATTAAAATCAGTCAATATTGACTATTGGTTCGTCAAAATTGGTTTCCGTTTGCCCAATTTTAAATTAATTTGCCTGGCCTAGCGTATGCCATTTTAATTTTTTTTAATCTAAAGTTTTTGGGTAAATTTTTAGGTTTGGTGGTTTACCAAGCCTATTTTTTTTTACTAGGCCTATTTTTTTACCGAACCTAGCCATTTCTTCCGACGCTTATAACTTTTGATCCGGGAGGCCCTTTTAGCTGAAATTTCTGTGGGGGTTTTGGTTTTTCGTTGCTTAGCTAACCAACCTCTCCCTCGCCTCTCCACGGCTTGCACAAACTGCATATTTGCGTTTTTCTATACGAACTCTATTTTTTTCCAAATTTGTTGGTGTAAGATATGGGTTTGCTGTACGACAAGGTTTCCTTTGCGTTTTTCTCATTGATCGGATTGTTTTTTTGTCCAGTTGGGTGTAGGCGATTTATCTATTGAAGGGTGATTTATCTGTTAGAGAGTGTTTAAGCAACAAATCCATTGTATTTTTGTAGCTTCCCGACCTTTTTGTAGTGATCAGAGGGTTTCTCTTTGTTGAAGGGCCAAACAAGGCTATTTTATTTGATCAAATTGCCGATCTCTCTATTGCAGGACACTTTTTTATTGCCGGGCGACTTCTTTGTGCGTACAACCGCCTCTTCTCTCTTTTGCCTCAACTACATCTACGTACGATCGTCTCTTGGTATCTGCATCGATTTTTTTTCCTCTCAGTTAGACACTCAGATTTGTGGACACCTTGCTTGGTTTGGATGGTTTTTCCTTTGGAGAGCAAGTGTTTCGCCATTTTTATCTTGGATTTTGGTGCATTCTTGCTTGAAATCTCAGTTGTATTCATCTGACATAGATGGGTTCGTTCTCAACTTGAGCATTTGCAGGATTTGTGGTTTTCATTTTCGGGAGAAAATGTCACAGAAAACTAGTTCGTAATAGTGAGTGGCTTACACAGACAATTTACGACCATTTTTGTTGGGGGAGAACAACAACATATGGGATTCAATAAAATGTCATAGAAAACCAGTTCGCAGCAGTGAATGGCTTACACAAATAATTTATGACCATTTTTGTTGGGGGTGAATAACATATGGGATTCGATATAGGTACTGATGCGACTCTTTACGAAGAGTTGTGGCATGCCTATGCTAGTCCTCTCGTCACTGTTCCTCGTGTTGGCAAATGAGTATTCTACTTCTCATTGTAGACCTGGTATAGATCATTGAACATGGGCTTGTTCAAGTTCATACACACATCGCTTCATAGTATAGATCTTCTAGTTTGTGATGGGGAGATTATTTTACCTGCATTTGGCGCATATTTGAGCCCTTATTGAACTTGATGATCATTGTGAGATCATGTTCAAGTTCTTGATTGAAGCACTTCAATTGATCGTCGACACTGTTAGCTCGTTGGATCACATTCAACTTCATCTTCTACTATCTTCTTGGAGAGATTGTTCTTTGACACATTGTGGACTTGCCTTGATGATTCATGCCGTTTCTCTTCTATTGAAGTTTTGCAACTTCGGGCAGTCATTCTCCATAAGAAACCATTATAGAAGACCTTGGAATGCACTAGAAAGAAATAGAAGACGAGAAGATCAAGTCGGCTCCATTGGAGCATTGAAGAAACACTTGTAAAAGCAACAAAAGAAATAAAATAAAGTTAAAAGACAAAAATGACAAGCTGGCCCTGCCAGTAAATTAAGGTGACTTGACTAGTATAAATAAAGGTAGATTCATTTCATTATTACACATCTCATCAACTCTCCTCTTCTAGTGCGCATTAGCTAGTTGCAGTTGTAGTTGTCAGTTGCAGTTGCCAATCACCAGTTGTGCCAGTTCTGTGGTGTGCTATCTTGTTCTAGTGATGCGCCATACTTGAGGGATCTTCCTCACACTAGGGCACAACTTTCTACGTGCTTAGAAATCTTCATTTGTCTGGTGATGTATTCATGAACTTGGATTAAATTTCTTCTAGAGAAACGTTTGCTGGGTTTTTCTCCTGAGTTCGGGTTTTCCTAGGATAAATCTTGTGTCTATTGTGCATGACTATTTCTCTGTGATTCTGCTATTTTCGTTGCAATTTTATTTAAGTTGTAATTTTTAGTGTGTAATTAATCTATGATAACAATGGCATTAAAATCTGTTTGAAATCACAAAGTAATAATTATCAGATTTAGAAATTAGAAAAATCAACATGGTATCAAAGCAGGTTACCTTCAGAACAAACTAATCACTGGAAGGAAGATCGTACATTGTTATGATTTGCCACTGCACAATTTTTTTTGTCAAGCTCGTTGAGCACTTATTGCAAAGTCGTTGGGACTAACTCCACCACAGATCAACTCGCCTTGCTCCAACACAGTTACTGCACCTCTCAGATTGTAATTTGGTGAAAGTTGAAATTTCACCCCTATCTCTCTACAATAGTTGCAGTACCACTTTTGTGAAGCTCGCTGAGCATTTATTGGATTGAGTTGGGGAGAATTTTGGCATAGAGCAACTCGCCTTGCCCTAGTGCACCTACTGCACCTCTCAGATTAACAATCCGTCCAAGTTAAAATTTTAGGGTTTTCAAGCTTATTGACATTTTTCCTGACATTGAACCTTCTAATTCAGATTTCTGACTTCTTGTTGAGATGATGTACTGTCTCATATTAGAATACAAGCTGGATGGTGCTACAAATTTCAGAGGTACGCACTTGTATATAAGTTATATCATGAGGGTGTTTGTAGGAGATGTACACTTGGCAAAAGGACATTTGTTCAAGCAGTGACAATAGATCCAAAGGGATCATAGATCTAATGCACTCAGAGGAAGCTCAAGAGTTGGAGGCAGCTGTGATGATGTCTCCTACAGTATATGACAACTCGAAATCAAATGGAATAGTAACAACAAGACTCCAGGTTTTCATATTAGGTTTGATATTTTATATCGCTGCATCTTAAGTAAATGCTGTAACTGGGACAACAATCTTTAGAGTTCTATCACTGCTGAGTACTTTTGATATCATATGTTTAGTAACACTTGAGTATTGTTGGTATGATGATCATTATGTAAATGCTCACTGTCCAGTACTAATGATGCACTTATTTACAAGATGAAATTGATCTCTTCTAGGAGATGTTCTTGGTTGTTGTCTCTGTCCCAGGCAAGTTACCTTGTAAATTCCATGGAGGTTACCATGGAGATCTTCTTGTTTTGTTCTGAGTAGGTTACCATGGAGGAATAATTGGTCATGACTCACAACGCTAGAAAATAGTTGTTTTTTCTTCTTATTCTTGTTCCAGGCAGGTCACAGGTGATAGCTTCGAGAAAGAGCTATAGTGACAGTTGTACTTGTTCCGGGCAGGTCACAGGTGATAGCCCTGAGAGGGAGCTATAGTGACAGTTGCAGGAGGGCAACAAATTAGATGATATCTAGTTTTAGACATGGAGCAGACTATCCAAACAAGAAGTTGTATACTTGACAATATACATCCATGTACCGAAGCAGAAGAGGACGAAGTTAGAACCTTCTAGAAAGAAGGGTACTTTTATGGGATACAAAGTGTCTCATATGGAGATTGATTGTGAGAAGCAGAAGGCTCCAAGGGATGACCGTACAGTTCTCTCTAGTCCAGTTGTTCATCCTTCAGACTATCGGGAGGAGTCAATAGAGCTAACAGGGCTAGTGGATCTACCTAGAGATGTTGCAGTGACCAGGAGGAGGGCAACATGTCTTCATGAAACTTTGCAGGATGCAATGAGGCATGCATCTCCCCGTGATACCTTCAAGGAGAGCAAACAACCTCCGAGATTCTTGAGTTATATGGCATTGATGAGCCACATCATGAGGAGGAGCATATGGCTTCGGAGATTGTATAGACTCAGAGGGACCCAAGCTTCAGAGGGAGCATGCAGACTCAAAGTGAGCCTAATCTCAGAGAAAGTCAATTGACTCAGAGGAAGAGTTGATCATTCAGAGGGAGTTCCCCCTCAGATTCAGGTGGGAGAGAGACATATTCCAGAACTGGCAGACAGGTGTCATGAGTTGAGGAGGCCTCTAGGAGATGTGAGATCTCCTGGGATGATACACTTGTTTCAGTAGAATTTGCTATAGTGACAGAGGAGGCAACCAGTTAGGAGGACTGAGATATGGATTTTGTCTCAGTCATAGAGGGAGTAGCCAGTGAGGCAAACTGGTCACTGGACAATAGGACTTACTCTAGTGACAGAGGGAGTTGGCCTCAAAGTTCGAGGTGGAGGATCTTGACCAGATGTACTATTTCTTGGGATCAAAGGTGTGATAGAGATCAGATGAGAACTTCCTCAGAAAGGGGATACTGATGAGGTTTGATATGATGTACTGCAAGTCCATGGCTACACCTATGGAGACAAATCTGAAGAAGTTGGGTGATTCTGCTTCAGATTCAGATTTGGTGGATCCCACAATGTACAAGCAGTTGATTGGATCCTTGATGTATCTGGTTAACACCAGGTTGGATATTTGCTTTGCATTGAGCACCTTGAGCCAGTTTATGGTAGAGCTGAGACACTACCATTGGATTGCAGCAAAGCATGCGTTGAGGTACCTGTATGGTACAACTGGATATGGCCTTAGATATGTCTTAGGTGGTGAAGTGAGGCTGTAGGGATATATAGATTCCGATTGGGCAGGGAGTGTAGTAGGCAGATTGAGCACCTTGGGGTGCTGCTTCAGCTTGGGATTAGTTACGATTTCAAGAAAGCAGGTTTCTGTAGCACTCAGTACAACGGAGACAACGTATATCACAACCGATATTGCAAGTCGTAAAGCAGTGTGGCTTCGAAAACTTCTTGTAGGATTTCATCCGAAACATGATGCAGAAAGGAGCAATGAAGCTCCAATACATATCCATAGATGAGCAGATTGCAGATCATCCGAGATATGATACAAAAGGGAGCAGTGAAGTTCCAGTGTCTAGAGACAAACTTGGTGTGATGCAAAATGTCTCCTTCACTGAGAGGGAGTGTTGATGATTTGCAGCATCGAGTAGATATTCACAGGGGTTTTCTTGTGGCCCAGGCGTAGTCTTCGAAGGACAAAAGACTCGAGGTGATGTTGTTTCTCCATGAGAAAGCATCGGGCATCATTCTCCCAGGATTGGTGGTTTAACAAGTGGAGAATGACAGATTTACTTACAGGGCTTTACCTGTAAGTGACACTCACTCACAAGGGTGTACTTGTGGAGGTGAGTGGCCCAGGCATAGTCTTCAGGATAAAAGACTCGAGGTGCTAATATCCTCCCGTGTGTGGTTGCATCGGGCATCATTCTCCTAGGATTGGTGGTTTAACCAGTGGAGAATGACAGATTCACTTATAGGGGTTTACCTGTATGTGACACTCATCCACAAGGGTGTACTTGTGGTGGTGAGTGGCCCTGGTAAGCATCGGGCAGACCTTCTCCTAGATTGGGCTGCAAACTAATGGAGATAGGATACCTTTATCACAAGGGTGTACTTGTGGTAAATGGGCCCAGGTGTAGTCCTTACTTACAAGGGTTTACCTGTGGACTCAAGGTGCTTGAGGTGCTTCCACGTGTTAGATAACATCAAACGTCATTCTCCCAGGATTGGTGGTTTAACCAGCGGAGAATGGCAGATTCACTCACAGGGGTTTACCTATGGTGACATTCACTCACAAGAGTGTACTAGTGGAGGTGAATGGTCTAGGTGCGGTCTTCTTTGAGACCCAAGGTGCTAAACAAAGTTGTGTGGAGATGGATCATCAACATGGCTCATGAAGACATTGAGAGGGAGTGTTGAAGTTTTGCAACTTCGGGCAATCATTCTCCATAAGAAACCATTATAGAAGACCCTGGAATGCACTAGAAAGAAATAGAAGACAAGAAGATCAAATCGGCTCCATTGAAGCATTGAAGAAACACTTGTAAAAGCAACAAAAGAAATAAAATAAAGTTAAAAGAGAAAAATGACAAGTCGACCCTGCCAGTAAATTAAGGTGACTTGACTAGTATAAATAAAGGAAGATTCATTTCATTATTACACATCTCATCAACTCTCCTCTTCTAGTGCGCATTAGCTAGTTGCAGTTGCAGTTTCCAGTGGCCAGTTGTGCCAGTTATGTGGTGCGCTATCTTGTTCTAGTGATGCGCTATACTTGAGGGATCTTCCTCACATTGGGGCACAACTTTCTATGTGCTTGGAACTCTTCATTTGTCTGGTGATGTATTCATGAACTTGGATTGAATTTCTTCTAGAGAAACATTTGTTGGGTTTTTCTCCTGAGTTTGGGTTTTCCTAGGATAAATCTTATGTCTATTGTGCATGGCTATTTCTCTGTGATTCTGTTATTTCCGCTGCAGTTTTATTTCAGTTGTAATTTTCAGTGTGTAATTAATCTATGATAACAATGGCATTAAAATCTGTTTGAAATCACAAAGTAATAATTATCAGATCTAGAAATTAGAAAAATCAACATCTTGGAGGTTCCTTCTTGCAGTTTACTTTCAGCTTGCTTCACTTGTTCCTTAGCAATATGTGTGAAGAGTTTGGAAACATATTGAGTTGCTTGGCCCTTCATCATTAGCATATCGATGTTGTCATTGCTGGTCGTTGCATTGGTTCTTGATGGTAGCAAGTGTGTTCACCTTGCACCTTATTGAGGACTTGGTTGCTGGTCATGTTGCATTGGTTCTTGATAGTAGCAAGTGTCTTCTCCTTGCACCTTATTGAGGACCCAGTTGATGATCATTTTGCATTGATTCTTGATGGTAGAAAGTGTCTCCTCCTTGCACCTTATTGAGGATTTCGTTGCCACTTATGGATGGTTTTCTACATTGTTCCACTCAAAAAATTATTCCCGAAAACAATAAAGTTTGAAGCTATCTTTGCCACTTATCCAGGATATTTGAAGTTGTTATTAAGGGGGAATGTAGTGTAATGCCATCTTCATCTCTAGATTATCGCCATCATGTAATGTTTGTCTAGTGGCCACATTTATCGTTGTATAGCCTATTGTCATGAGGCATTTGTACACACAATGAGGTATCAACCACATTTACCGTTGTATATAGCCTATCACCATGAAGGATTTGTATACACAATGGGGCATCATTAGACTCGTGAGTTCTCATATTGGCATGTAACACAACACCAACTGTGATTCTATCCCTCTAGTCATCATTAAGGGGGAATGTTAGAATGTGTTAATGATTGCCTAATGGTCTTAGATTACACGGCGATGGCATTTTGTAATGTTATTCTTCAATATCTCTCTATATTGTAAAAAGGGTTTATTGTAAGTTTTAAACCTGTGAAGTAAAGCAATGCATATATATTCTTAAGAAAAACAGAATTTAATCAATGGCTATACTGGAAACCCTCAACCGGGAAAACCTTTCTTATATTCATTATATCGAATTTACCATTCACCATACAATATATACAATGTTTTTAAGTATTCCGTAGATACCAAAACCCTAATCCCTTAATCCAGGATTAATTTAGAAAATCCGCTAAAAATAGCAAAAACCGCCCAAAAACAAATTTCAGGCCGCTGCCCCGAACTCCATCGGCCCTGGGCTAACGCTCGGTGCCGAACGCTGCGCGTAACCAGGGGGGGCATACCTGCCCCCCCCCCTGGGACCCCCCTAGGAAAGCGCCCGGTGCACACAACACAAGGAGCACTACTAGAGGGATTGTCAGACGCAGTTGTCGAATCTGATGCGCCCACACACACACATGCAAAGAATATAACACATACCCAACATTTATCCCACATGCATTATTTGAATTGTTCTCCTTTCACTCTCTCATATATAATAAAGGTGAAGGAGGCCCTTTAGAGCAAGAGGAGTGTGAGAGATTAAGTGGTTTATGGTATTGATCTTTATCCTTGACCCTATGGGTCCTTAGGCCAGATCATCCATATGGGGATGTCCTCTCTTGTAAGATTGGAGTTTGCCTGAGGAATACAAAGACCAACTATCGTGGATGTTTACCCACATTGGGGTTTTACCACGTAAATTCAGTCTCTTTTGTCTCTCTCGTCTCTTGTCTCTTTGATTTACTATCTATTGATGCTTGGTATAGGAGTTTAGATTGGTTAGATATCATTGTATGTTTATGCATATTTCTTGAATCTAACAATTGCCATATTAATTTCTCCACTTGTTCATCCTATTGATATCATCACGTACTATGGGGTTGGCCTCAATTGTCATGTGGTGACCTATCTAAGGTGCATGAAATGTGGAAGTGTACAAGTTTTCGAAACATGAATGTTTGGAAATGTGACTCCCCAAAATGGGTACGTGGGGGAACACACGATATAAATAAGACAAAAATATAGTATATAGTTTTTTTTAATAACACATTATCTTGCAAGAAAATAAGCAAAAAAATATAAATGATATACATAAATGACATTTTAGAAGGAAGCCCATGTCTATATTAACTCTCATAGATGATTACTTGATGCAAAATACCATAGCTGGGTGGTCTTTACTAATGCCAATCCCATATTCTCATACATGATAGAATCCAATGGAAACACTATGATCCTACCAACCATGAACTCTAGAAAACTATTGAGTTTGTTGAATTTTGAATGGGATATGAAATTCTACTTTCTCCATATGGAGTCCGACGAGGTTGGAACCACTCTCAAACATCTTGAAACAATTAAAGGTATTGTTAAAAATTTTAGTAGAAGTTGACATTCTCCTTTATCTTACATTTTCTATCCTTTTACATTCTCCTTTATCATACCTTTTCTATCCTTTGACATTCTCATTTCTCTTACCTTTTCTATCCTTTTGCTTTAATAAATTAATATTACCATTAATTACCAACATGACAAACTCCTCAGAGCTCAATCTCCTATCTCTGTTTTGTCTTAAAGAGTCATTGGCATGGATAAGGTGATATTTTCCTATGGGTTCCATGCCCCTCATGGGCACTTGGGTGGGCCCAAAAACTTCCAAAAAGAATACAAAATGTCATTGGAAATGACTGAAATGCCTTGGAAATGTTGTTGACCTTACCATGCAACGTTTCCATATTTGGAAACGACATACGATACAGTTGGTGACTTTTCCAAGGTGTTTTGTACCAGTTTTGGTGTTTTCGGGCATTTTATGGTACCGAGATGTGGCCAAAATAGGCGCTTCTTGCAACTTAGTGACCTATAGTTGGTCCTGTTATCCCCTATCCTAGGGATAACTAAGGAGATTATGTCTCGAGGCCCATAGGTCCTAGACATGGAGTACCGAGAGCCATATGACTTGAGTTTGGCCCTGGAGGGCCCATCTTTTCTTCAACGCCTCCTATCTATCAACAACAACATCATCCATCCAATCGGCTTGATTCTGAAGTAGCAGTGGGTCTTGTTCCATGAGGTAATGAGTCTAGGTATCATGGTACGTGTCACTCTGATTTTCGAAGCATTTGAATATGTGCACTAAATTCTCTTTTGTTTCATGACGTTTGCTTGGAAATTATGCTCTTTAACTTGTCCATACCTGGGGGGTGACATAGTGCCCTAGAAAGTTGGTTCCCTTAGGGATGAGTTGCCACTGGGTGGGTCTAAGAAAGGTCATCGTCCATTCCTTCCATACTTTTCACTTTTCATCATTGTTCCTCTCATCTTTCCCCTACCTTGGTTCGGGCATTGGGTATGCCAAGCTAGTAAGGGTTGTACCTTGCCTTGTGGGAAGAAGGGGCTAAAGGCCTAGAGGGTAAAAGTAGCTGGCAAAAGTTAAAAGCCAAAATAAAACCTTGAGATGCTTCGCCCAGGGATTCCCGAGAAAGCAATAAATGGCTTCTCAGCAAGAAAAGGGGACCGGTAAAATAAAACAAAACTCAAGATCTAGTTGGTGGATAGGAGGTCTCATCATGAGCCGGCCTATTAGGTCCATGGGCATGTAGCGGTATGACACTGTCATCCATTTGGTCACCACGCCAGGATAGTGTCCTCCAACTATTCTCTTGGAAAGAAAAAGCAATAAGACAAAGAGTAAAGGCATTGAATGGGATGGGAAACAATGACATCCATGACAAGGTGCAACTCACCCTCTACAAAGGCACCCACAGGTAAGACCTACATTTCCCTGTTATCACTGCACCCCTTGCCCAAACATTCCCTACACCATCTCATACATCTACATGACCTAGATTTATCTTCACCTCGGAAACACCCCAAACCTGAGGAGGATTAGCCCAATAGGACATCCTGAGACCCTCTTCAAACCTGGCTTGTTAAACTACATAACGTCTTTGAGCATGTGTTTGGGTAAAGGGAGGTTTGATGCACATGTTTGGGTAATTTGATTATTAGACATGATTGACATTGCTATGATCCCTGTGACTTATGAGCCCATGGAGGGCGTACTTGTTGCTGTTGCAGGACCATGCCCGATGGACAGGTACATATGGGGAGATGATTAGTTCAGACCTCCATGGGGCTAAAATCCCAGCAGATGGATGCTGTGACCCCAGCCAGGGGCAGAGGGACACCGGAGGCTTGCACCAGAGAAAAAGGACGTTCCACCAAAGACAGTTTGGCAGGCCTGGACCTAGGGGGATCTTGCTCTCCCTTTCTGAACGTTGGTCTTGGGAGGCCCATGACGTCACCCTTGTGACCCCAGATGTCACAAAGCGTCATATGGACATGATGGAGGCAGTTGTGTGCCAAGTGGCACGTGTGGCATCATTTGGAGGCCTTGGAAGGCCTAACGGTTTGCTCATGGAGCCTAACGTCCCACCTATGAGGCCCAACGTCACCCTAGGAGGGCACGACGTCACCTCTTCTGCACATTTTAAGGTTTAATTCTTTAATTTTATGTAAAAACTGGATTTTTGATGTAAACTGGCCATGTCGGCCTTTTTTTGACCCAAATTGTAATTAAAGGTCATGATTATTAAATAAGGGACAAATCTCTTACATTTTTCATCATCTTTCATTCACACAAGTGTGAGGTCTGAAATTCGACCCTCTTTAAGGGTATTTGAATGAAATTAAGAGGTGCGCAACTTCTTGGAGAGGCTATTTTTGGTGTGTTTTGGCATTTTCATGGTGGAAAGTCTTCAACTAGGGTTTTGTGGCTAGATTATTCTTGATCAAGTAAATCTGCAATTCTTCATTTATTTTTGAATGGCTATGGTAAATTTGCTTGTTCATTTCTAAGATTATAAAATTTCTAGTTTGAAACCCTAGGGGAGAAGCACATGTTATTGTCCTTTTCCTTATAGTTTTCCTCCTACTTGATTTTGCTAGAAAACATCTCTTTTGAAGAATATACTAGAGCCCTATCTTTGTAGCACTCTAGTAGCATTGCTTCATTAGCTTCACATATTTTATTTCATGCTTGATCTAAGGAAGAAGGAAATCGCTAGGGCCTAGGGTTACCTACTTTCTAGCATTTTTTCCTTCTAGGGTTTTAGATATTGAGGCCTTAGGTTATTAACACCTCAATAATCTTACTCATCCCTTTAGATCACCTATTATCATTTGTGTTTTCCTCTAAGAATTGCCGCTGTAAACTTTGACTCCATTACCCTAAAAGGTACTAGTTCACTCCTTGCAAGTGATTGATTGACCAAAACAACTCTTAAACCATCTTCCCTAAGACTTTTACTAACTCTTTCTAACTCTAGATTAGACTAACTCACTAACTAATTTTCTGCTGTTGCAAAAGATTGCTACAACCATCTATAACGACAACAAATCCATCCTAAAAGCAAGATTATACACTGCCATTATTGCTTCTGACATCTATTATCATTCTGTCAAATTTAGGCTATCATTTCTTGTAATTTTTGAAGCATTATTGAGGCATAATTGTGTAGCTGTTGCTAAATATACATTGCTGTTATAAATATATATATTGCTTCAGTTTTACATCAGCTTGTTTATCTTTCAAGAATTCACGGTTTTATGAAGCATTGACATCATATAGTACTTGCAAACAATATTTCTTTTCTACTTGTTGTCTTGTTCTGGGCATGTACACTTAAATCATATTTTGCTTCATCTCATTAAAACCTTGGAACTTCTTATATGAGTGACCTGTGAGAGGGGTGGGATTTTCTCATAACTTTTACCTTAGCCTTCTCAAAACCTTAGGTCACTGGGAACGTCTCCCCTGGGGTACTGCTGCTAAATATAAAGAGGTGTCATATTAAGGTGACAGTGATACAACATCTTCCTTGTTACGCCAATTTAGTATCCACTTGCCTTTGGCTTTGGGCAAGTACAAATTGCGCGATAACAGGTCCATTTGTCTTCCACCTATTATCCTTTGCACATTCAAACTTTGGTAGGCCAATAGGTCATTTGATCGATGGGGCAAGGGAAGGGTTTCTCTATGCCTTGCGAGGTATGACTTGTGAGGTTGACTGATGGTGGAGAGAGAACAAGGAAGAATGAGAGCCTCGTTAGACACTTGGAAAATTTCCCCAATGTCTTAGGGTCAACCATGCCATGCCATGCATCTTCATTTCATTCGTCCACATGTCTCTAGTTGTACTTGCCAACCCACATGCTATGATGTCATCTTGTTGATGTGTTTTTGCTTGAGCTATTAGTGCTGTAACTTCTTGTGAGGGCCAGAGTTGTACAACAAATTTGGGAAGTCATTTGTGGTATTGTATTGTATGTTGTTGTAGTATTTGTAGTTTTTTAGTTATTAATAGAGTTATCCTTTCTACAATCTTATGGTGTAATGATTTGCTGTGTATTGGATGCAAATCTAATCTTACTTTTGTTGTCTATTTACTCAAGTGTTTACTTTTTAAGCTAATAGTGTGGAGTTGTTAAATTGTCTAATGTTGTAGTTTTGTTCTAAAGATTAACACTGCCCTTTAAGTGTCTAACGCAGATCTATTGCAGTATTAACATAAAAGAGGCATGTTGTTTTGCAAAAGGCTACCTAGACCTCACCTAGGGGTGTATTAGAGAAGGTTGTTAGTCTTTGCCTAGAAAACTTGAGGGTCTTGTGCTAATTTCTAATATTTCGAATTTCTTAACATGATATCAAAGTTTGTTTCATCTTGGGAAAGGAATTGTTGTTATCGAAGCTTGTTCAATCCTAGAAAAAAGCATTGTTGGTATCGAAGCTTGGTTTCTTTTGAGAAGTTGAAGTTTTGTTGGTAGATACTACAATGTAAAGAGATCTTTGAGCGACGGGAAGGGACTTCTCATAATCTGATATCCTATGTACTGTTAGAAGAGAGGGAGATATTATTGCCTTGTTTAGGGAGCTCCTTTTCCAATTTTTTTGGTTATCTCGACTATAGGTGCCTCACTCTCTTCATGAGAGAGATTTCAAGCACAAATTGTAGTCTCTACATACCCCAACACCAGTGGAGACCATCAAGGGGTCACCTCTTTTTTCCTGGTTGTCTTGTCATCTCGAGGCATTAAGTGGCAAGCAAAGATCCACACCACTTCGCATTCCAGATAGTCAGGTCTTGGGTTTCCTCACATCCCACTCGAGATTGGTTTCCTTGAGACCCTTGAGGAGTTGCCGCTTCAAAGCGCAAGATGGACACCACCAGTGCAACATATGGATTAGCTCTAGGAGAGTTGAGAGTCAAGCTTCCCCCGCACAAAGTATTACTCTCTGGGTTTGGTTGAGGAGCGATTCTTTCATCTAGAGTTTCATCCCCATGGTCTTGGATGGTAGGAGTGATGAACCCTCTTTCCCCAGTGCTCTTCCCACAATCTTGCAGCCGCCCCCCATCGGCTCCAGACACCCTCTAGATGACATCATTTCATTGTGCATCGACCCTTCCATAGTGATTGATGACTTTGTTGAGGAGCTTGCTTCTTTGTCCCCTCACTTGGCTTTGACATCTAGCTCCAACATGTTGTGGTTTCCTATCTTTTGTATTGTGCATTGCTTTGTGTTTTTAAGCATTTGTCATGTATCTTTTACCTCTCCTTTTAGCTAGCTACTTAGATCTTTATCTACTTTTAAGTTTTGATAGTGTTGCTATAAGCACTTCTTTTGCACTCTCACTTTGTATCTATATTGATGTATTTTAGTCTCATTGACCTACTTATTGTGGTCATTCATTGGACATTAATAAAATTATCTTATCTTATGGTATCGTCTTTTGTTATTCCTCTTTGTAAAGTTATGGTTGATGGGAAAAATTATGGAGTTTGGAAGCTTGGAATGAGAAATGCCTCGATGAAGTAGAATTTGGTGAAATTTGTTAAGGGCACAAAAAAGCCTCCATTAGATGCAGGAGAATTTGGGAAGTTCAAGGCCAGATGTGTAGAATTTAGATGTGCAGTACAACTTGAACTCATCAGTGGTTAAACATATTACTCTCTAGATCTTAAGTGCAAATATTATTGATTAGATTTGGATGACATCGCTAAACCTATATGAGACCTTTAATTGTGGAGGGTGCTGTATTTGCACAATCGACTTCATGCATTGAAGATGAATGACAACAAAAGTGTTAGGTTATACCAGTAGAGATCCATCTTAACCTTGGATCTAATAAGCATCGAGAAGAATAAAAAATAAATCGAATCACAAACCCATCGGTGCATAAAGATTGGATTTAAGATGGATCTATGTTGGTTAAGGTCATTAATATTTTTATTATTGTTATAGTTGTCTTTCTTTTAGTTTATTATTTTATGGTTTCCTTTTTTAATTTTTGACGGATTTATTGTCTTATTTTTATTATTATGGTTGTTTTTTTATAATTCACTTTTAGGGTGTTTTTTTTTAATTCACTTTTAGGGACTTCCATTTTTTCAATTTAGTTTATTAGCATTATAGATGTGACACATCTACCTGGGCTGTAGATGCACCCTCGTTACTTTTGGTGCAATGATGCACATTCAAGATGTGACCAACTAGTTGTAATTGTGGATATATAGAGATCAAATATTAGTAGTGCTGACTATTAATGGTCTTATTGAGATTTTTTAGCCTTTCGTGACAACCCTGAACATCATAGGCAAGGTTGTTGTGATGACTTTTGATGAACTTGTTTGAATACTATTACAAAAAGAACAACACAGGAAAAGGTTTGAGTAGCATCCAAATGGGCAAGCCTTTACTACGATGTTGAAGAAAAAGGGAAAACACAAGTAGAACACTATGAAACTGAAAGATAGCACATAGAAGAACTTGAAGAATGCCAAGGGGAACTTGTTACTACGATGGAAAGAAAGGGCATTTTCCTCTTGATTGTTTCAAGTGAAAGCACATATAGTATCCAGGCAAGTAGAAGAAACATTTAGGGCATTATGCAGAGAAGACTTTGACAAGAGAGATGATGGCATGAATGATGCATTGGTGACTTCACTAGGGGAAACTAGTAGACTTGAAGATGCTTATTACATTCATTCAGGTGCCACCGGATGCATGATTGGTAGGAGATATTGGTTTGGGAATCTAAGAGTGCAAGCCATTGGAGACATCAAGTTTGGAGACAATCACATATTAGAAATTGAGGGAGAAGGAGACATTCCTATATTTCTTAGTCGGAGACATTAAGAATACATTATATGTCCCTATATTAGAGTAGTTCCTATTGTGTATGTATCAGATGGCAAATTTGGACTTGAACGTAGAGTTCAATCATGGCAGGGACAAATCAAAGATAAGTAGAAGAACTTTGAGATAATAGTGCTAGGTTATGAAAAAGAGTGCTTATATTGATTTGATGCCAAGGTTGATCAAGAGTGTGATGTAGCAATAGTTGATTGTAGCCGACCATAGCACTTAAGTTACGACTACTTGAATTATCAAAGCTTGTAGTTGCTTTATAAGCTTAATATGGTTCATGGTTTGCCGTGTACACATAAGTCTTTAGAACTTTGTGAAGCATGCATACTTGGAAAGAAAATGCGTGAGAAGCTTCTTAAAGGGAAGGTGTGGTGTGCTAAATTAGTCTTGGAGCCGATAAATATTGATTTGTGTGGGCCCATCAGTCAACCATTTATTGGTGAGAAGCTTTATTTGAAGACATTCATTGTTGATTAGAACATAAATGTATGGTCATATTTTTTGATTGTATGCTGAAAATCAACATAAGTGCACAAGCATGTGGACTTGTCAAAGCAAGCCTTTGGCTACGTTACTGCGATTGAGGGGTGTCTATTCCACCAAATTTGCCAAGGACTTGCACTTGGTGCCAACCATTCTCGCAATCATTGGTTTAAAACAACGACATGTGTCCTAGGTGAGATTTGAACCCTAGTGGAGGTTTTAATATTGCCTTTCTTTCATTGACATGTCAAGCCACTGTTGACATGGTCATATTTTTGACTTAAAAATCTGATTCATGTACATGTTTTCTTGAATTTAGAGCTTTAGTAGGGAAAAAAGTGGCAAGCAATTGAAGGCTTTAATATTAGATAGTAGTGTTGGATACAAGTTAAAAGATTTCTAAAACTACTCCAAGGAACATGGTATTCACCAATGGTTCATAATTGCTTCTACTCTTGAGAAGAATGGCTTAGCAGAAAGAAAGATTAGAGTCATATGATATATGACTGTAGCATGGTGAAGCACACAAATTTGAGTCATAAATTCTAGGTGTAAGGTGTGATGGTTTATCTAATCAATCAGTCCTAAATTGTGTGGAACATAACCTTAGAGGAAGCTTGAAGTGAGTGCAAGCCTACAATCAAGTATTTGCACATATTTGGAGCACATGGTATGTGCATGTTCATAAGCAATAGAGAAACTCCAAGCTTGCAAACAAAGGCTCCAAATATATGTCGTTGCAACATGATGAATAATTGAAAGCTTACCAATTGTGGGATCTTGAAGATCAGAAGTTGATCAACAATTGATGAGGGAAGCATGATAATCACGGAGTATGAGAAGTTTGACCATGAAAGCAGATTGATATTTCTTCAATGTATAAAATCTAAAGAAGACAATGTGGAAACAATAGAGTTTGAACAAAGTAAAACTATCTCAAAGAAACCCTAGTGGTATACAAAGACTATTGAAGGCTCTGGTATAGAAGCAAAATGCAATGAAGGAATGAAAACCAAAGACGAAGGCAAGTAAAAAGTGTGCAAAAGGATAATGCACAACCTAGCAGAACTGTGCAATTGTAGAAACAACTTGTAGTGAACATCACATTGATGGCTGCTATGATGTGCACAGAGATCCACAAACATTTGAAGACATTGCAAAGAAGGGAGAATGGCACAAAACTATGCATAAAGAGATTGATTCCATTCAGAAGAATAAGACACGGGGATTTGGTATATCTACCTAAAGAGAAGGAAGTGTTTTGGTGCAAATGGATGATTAGGATTAATTATAAATCAGATGAAAAAATTGACGAATAGAAGGAAAGATTGGTAGCTAAGGGGACTGACGGATCTGTGCAACAACTCTAGACATCCAACCCTACCACTGTTAGATGTCTGTCCATTCGGACTAGTGCTTTTCCAATCTCAAGGGGGTGTCCCTAAATATCTTGTATGCTGATCTAAGAGTCAAATATACATATCAACTCAATCAAATCAGCATACTAAAAACTCGGCCTTGAGATGGCAGGCACTCAAGAACAATGATAATTTTTTAATTAAAACTTGGATGGTTGAGATCAGATTCGTTTAACCAATAACCACAGATATTAACGAATGAAGTGTGGTGAATGTGCGCCTTTAGTGAATAAGAAATCAAAATAAGTGCACTGAAAGCAAACCAAACACTGCAATACAATTAAACAAGTATTCAACCATGAAATTCAAAGAGCCAATAAGCAAGGCATTGTCGAACCCTATCCGTATATTATTCAATAGATTGAATCAAATCATAATGAAGAACATATGACAGGCTGCAATTCATCTAGTAGTACGCAGGGATGGAAGCGGTTTGTTGGATCTGGAAGGTGAGAGGAAAATGAGAATCTGCCACTGTAATCTGCTCCGAAAAATACTGTTTACCCCTCTAAAGTGGTTCCCAATTCATTAATATAGAAGCCCAAAACCAATTTGGACTAGTTCGCCCTAATTGTCTGTGGAAACAGAGGAAAGGAACATTAAATTGACAGACTCTGCTGGGTATGCTTTCCATATCTAACACATCTTACACTCACTGTCCTTATGGATAAAACACATTCTAATGTTAGAATTATCTCCAAGGTGTACTTCAGCCAGCTATAGCAAACAAACCATGATAAGATTGCTGTTTCTAAGCATCAAACTGCTGGAGAATATCTTCAAGTCACATCTATTCATCATGCTTCAACTGCTGGTTACCAATTCTAGCACTAATACTTGCTAAGAATATGCCCTCCAGCGCTGATGTTGTGTTAAAAGACTGATGTTAACTGGTGATTGTTTCCATTCATCCATAAACAGGATCTTCTCTTTCCAAAGAAATTTGTATATCTCTTTAGATGGTACCTCATCTAACTTCTGCATTGATTCCTGCCAGTCTCATCTCGTAGCTACTGTTTTATCTTTCCCAATACAAATCTGCCTAAAGTAACCCTTCCAGCGGACTTCCCCTTGGAGGATAGAGTTTCCAAAGAATATCTCTCATGCAAGGAAAAGCTACAGAAATCAGGGAAAGGCTAGACAAAACTCAGCACATGCTAATTTTATTAATGAAATCAACTTGGGTTTCCTGTTTATCAAGTTTAGCAACAGCAATCTTTATTTAAGGCTTTTTATTGCATGCAAGGATCAGATAAGAAAAGGCAGATTAGGCTTTTAGACTTTATAGAATTAGCAAACTTGCTAATTATAACAAAGAAATCAACTAGCTTTTCTGTTTGACAAAATTAGCATGAACTTCAATTTAGGGTTTTCTTAGTTTGGTAAATTTGGCAAATATAGTAAATGTGGATGACCAAGCGAATGAAGGACTTGGCTTGAGAAAAATAGCAAGGCGAATTAAAGTTCCAAACTCACCTCACGTGCAAGGATATCGACTAAACTAGCAAGTCAAATAAGGGCTTGGAGTTGACAAAGATGGTAAGAGGAATTGGGATCTTTGGAAAGTCCAAATAAGCAAAAATGGCAAGCAAACTTAGGAAGGGGATTTAGGGTTTTGGTGCAAAGAAAAATTTAGAACCTCACATAAATGGAAACCCACCAACTAGCTGTCACGTGTCACACTGGGAGGACATTCCACCTACTCAGTACTGTACTTGACTCATCATCCGTCACCCACTGGAATCTTGGAACCACTCCACCATTTCACACTGGAACCATGACATTACACCCTGTACCTGCTATAAATAGAACTACTAAATATATACATTTCCAAAAAGCAGTTTAGCTCCCAAAATGCAGGAAAGACTGAGATTGAATGGAACAACTATGAGACTGCTGCCAAATATAGTGCATCTAAAAGTACACTTCTAAAAATAGTAACATCTTTCATGTCGATGAAAACAGTTACATTAGACTCAATTTTCTGCAACGAACCCAAATACGTGCTCACAATTGACATGCAAGCCTTGAAAAGCAAACTGCTAAAAATAGCAGTGTCATGAAACTGCTTGCATGTTGCCCGAAACAAGCTAAGTGACATCGTGAACTTGCGAGGACCAAGAATATGTAAAAATCTTTGACATGTAGGCTCCAGAACTTTGTCTCCTAGAAGAAAGCAAACTGCTAAAAATAGTAACTTTCTCATAATTTGATGAAATGGACTCTGTAGCAAGATCTGATCACTGTGAAGATCTGGATGTATTTGCAATGGAACCAATATGATGGAATCTAGTTGGATCTTAACCCTCTAGTTGTGCGGGCAATTGGGGGGTTAACACGACTATGAGGAAGCCTTCACTCTAGTAGCCAAGTTGAATACCATATGAACCATGCTAGCTCTTGTAGTGCATTTTGGGTGAGTAGTGCCTAGATGGATTGATGAAGGAGTCTAGATGAAGCAACTAGGATTCACATAACCTAGAAAATAACATATTGTGTGCGAATTGTGAAAGGCATTGTATGGCCTAAACATTGCACCAAGAGCATGGTATTTGGGCATCGACAAATGCTTTTGAGAAGTTGGGTTTGGAAACAACAATTATGACCTAAAACTATATGTGGAACACTCAAAGTGGTGAGTTATTATTGATTATACTTTATGGTGATGATTTACTTCTTACAGGAAACAATGAACCTAAGGTTGCAGTCCTAGAAAAGGATCCTTTGCAGAGATTTGAAATGAAGGGCCTTGGAGTGCTACTTTATTACCTTGCGATGGAAGTTTGCCAAAAAATTGAGAACAATTTTCTATCTTAGACCAATAATGCCAATGATCTATTCAAGAAATTTAGAATATTGGATTTTTATGCTATAGGCACTCTAATGGGTATTGGCACAAAGTTAACAAAAGATGAAGTAGGGAAGCTTATTAGCACAACTTTATATAAACAATTAATGGAGAGCTTAATCTATCTAGCCAAAACTTAGCTAGACATCAAGTATGTTGTTGGTGCAATATCAAGGTATATGGCATTTAAAAGTAAGTCATTGGAAGGATGCTAAAGAATTTTGTGGCGCTACAAGTTGGGTAATGGAATACACCAAGATGAATGAAATAATGTTGGTTGGATATGTTGATTTTGATAAGGTTGGATGCACAAATGGCATACAATCTACATTTGGTTATGCTTTTTCATTGGATCGATGGTGAACATTTGAAGTAGTAAGAAACAAAGAACTATTGCATTGTCTTCAACAAAAGAAAAATACAAGGGAGTGTTGATTGCAACTTGTGAAGGAGTTTGGGTAAGGAGATACTGATTGATATTGGAGTTGTGCAAGGGAAAGAGAACAATATTCTATGACAAACAAGGAGCAATTCAATGCGAAAAATATGTAGTATGCCATGGGAGAAGTAAATGTTCATTATCTTAGATAGTTGTAGGATGAAGGCCAAATTTAACTACAATTTTGTAAATTGACAAAACACCGAGTAGATATCTTTGTTAAATTTTCTAATTCATGATAGCAGATTTGCACTCTAAGATTTTACCCTACAATTGAAACTAAAAACGTTAGATAACACCGATTAAAACTTTAGGGTTTTGAAAACTAAAAACATAGGAGCATGGTATAAAAATTTCAGATCAATCCAACAAGTGACATAGTGTAGGAAATACTAAATCTACAAGTCAAAACCCGCAAGCACCAATCACATAGCTTCTCATTAACATTGAAAGAATTATTACAATGAGAACTTGTTTGCTAATGTGCCCTCCATCTTGTATATAGAATAAGAGAGGGGTCCATGCATGCTATAATGTGCAAGAATAGAAAAAGTTTAACTCCCCAAGTAATGCAACCCACATGTGCCAAGAATAGGTAGATACCTGCCAACACATGACAAGCACACTCCTCTATGTAAAATTAATGTGCCCGACATGTGCCAATAATAGGTAGACACATACAAAGACATGCCAAGAACACTCCTCCATGTGGTGGCCACATGCTAAGCATAGTCCCCTATGTGGTGAACATGCGCCAATGTGTGCCATGTGCTCAATTCACTGTTAAATGCAAATAACTCATCGGTAACTAATCACTAGTCAACTAGTGAACTCTAGTTTATAAACAAAACTCCCAAAAATAGAAAAGCCCTCAAATAGGAAATGATAGAAATTGATGGAGAACAAACTTGGAGGAACAAACAAGCTAACACTCCCTCTTTGCTAGGAACATGTTCTACACCAAACCAATGCATGCTATAATGTCCAAGAGTAGAAAAGTTTAACTGCCAAAGTAATGTAGCCCACATGTGCCAAGAATAGATAGACACCTGCCAACACATGCCAAGCACACTCCTCTATGTAAAATTAATGTGCCCCCTAAGTAACATGCAACGTCCTAAACCCCCTGCGTGTCTCGTGTCCATCAAATCTGACACGATTCGCCTTGACACGTGTCAGATTCGATGCATCTACGTGTCATGCCTACGGGACACGAACTTAAATCGTGTCCGACACCACCTCAATTCGTGTCACGATTCTAGGACACATGTCCCACAGAAAAGCGTGCTGCGGGCCCTCAAAAGCGGTTTTCCTCTTGTCATTTCACTCATTTTACCCACAGCTTGGAGCAACAAGAGAGTTAGAGTGCAACAAAGGGATTTGGTGAAGTGTGAGAAGGGATTCCAAGTGCCAAGCAAGTGGATTTGTCCACCATTCTTCAAGTTTTTTTCTATTGCAGCAATCCAAGAACTTTGCTACAACAGTCATGGCTCAATCATCAAGGGTAGCTGGAAGAGGGAAAAAGAAAGGGAGGGATTTTCCTACTAATGTTGCCCCCCCTTCTTCATTTTCAACAGGGTTAGCTAGTGTTCCATCTGCTAGAAGTGGGGCTGCAACAACAATTCCAGAGGCTGAAAAACATGCTGTTTTAGCAAGGCAGGAAGCTCAAGAATCAAAGTATCCATTGTGGAAGTATGTCACAAGACATCAAGGGCTCGGGTCCAAGTTGAAGGGAGGAGGTAACATTCTTTGGACATGTAATTTTTGCAAGAATCAATTTACAAACACCTACTTCCGAGTAAAGGGCCATTTGTTGGCCACACCTTGTGGAATTGGACCATGTCAAGGAGTGAGTGCATCCAAATGAAGAGAACTGGAAAAAGAGGCCAATGTTGGTGAGGGGTTCGTGGCAACAACATCTAGGAAAACCAAGAATGAGGATCCTCTTCCATTCTTGAGGAAACCATCTAGAAAATACCCATTTGGGGGTGGGACTGCAACAACAAGAAAGAGGCCTGCAATGGGTCCAATGGAAAAGATATTGCAGCAAGAGAGGCGAGATGAGTTGGATCTAAACATTGGGTTTTTTTTCTATCTCAACTTTATCTCATTTAATGTTGCACGGTCTCCTTTGTTTATTGAGATGTGTCGAAGTCTAACTCAAGGGGCTCCAACAGGGTACATGCCTCCTAGTTCAGAGAGGCTTAGAACCACATTGTTGGTTAAGGCAAAGAGGCAGGTGGATAAAATTCTAGAGCCTATTAAAGCAGCTTGGCCCTCATCTGGTGTTAGTATTGTTTCAGATGGATGGACAGATGCAACACACCATCCACTCATCAACTTCATGGTGTCATCCTTGAATGGACTAGTTTTCTTGAAAGCGGTGGATGCTCTTGGAAAATACAAGGATGCACAATATATGGGTGAGTTGTTCATTAAAGTTATTGAAGATGTAGGTGTTGATTCTTGTGTGCAAATTATTACAGATAATGCACCTGTTTGCAAGGCTGCTGGCATGGTTGTGGAAGCTAAATATCCACAAATATTTTGGACACCTTGCATTGTTCATTCCTTGAATTTAACACTTAAATCCATTGCTTCGGATGTGACATGGATCGGAAGTCTTATTGAGGACGCATTTCATATCCGCAATTTTGTACAAAACCATACCAATGCCCTCACAATCTATAAGAAGTACACACAACTATCATTGTTAAAGGTTGCAGATACACGGTTTGCCTCCTCTTTCATCATGCTTAAGAGGTTGAGGGAGGTCAAGGCCGCTCCTGGGTCCATGGTTATTTCAAAGTTTTGGTCTTTTTGGCGAAAGACAGATCAAGCTTCTTCAAAAAAGGTCAAGGATACAGTGTTAGATGATGCTTGGTGGGAGAGGGTAGATCTTACCATGAAGATCATGGACCCTATCATCTCTTTGTTACGATTTGCAGACACAGACAAGCCCATCCTAGGAGAGGTTTATGAGGGGTGGGATTCCATGATTGAGTCCGTGAGGACCATTATTTTACAGAATGAGTCCCCTGAGTATGGGACACCAACAAAGATCTTTTTCACCACCATACAAGATATTCTTAACAACAGGTGGAATAAGAACTACACACCTTTGCATTGCTTGGCTCACTCTTTGAATCCCAAACACTACAACATCGAGTGGCTTAGTGGTGGGACTTCACGCAGATTCCCACCTCACATGGATCATGAGCTTTCAGATGGGAGGAAGGAGGCATTTAAACGGATATATCAGGATAGAGCATCCTTTGATGAGGTGGAGACAGGCTTTATAGATTTTTCCAAGTGTACTAGTTTACCTTCCGAGAGAGCAAGAGACCTCAGAGATATTCGTGCTATACTGCAGCTATGAGCCACATCATTGATTCTGAGCCTTCATGTTATGAGGAGGCATCTAGTCAACCAGTATGGAGAGATGCCATGATGGAGGAGTATCAGTCCATCATGAAGAATGATGTGTGGGATATTGTTTCGAGACCTGAAAGG
>ML778683.1:204007-225054 GCA_009831015.1 Picea engelmannii
AGAGAGAGAGGCACATTCTTGGGAGAGGACTTTCTGTATTTGTTTGAGTTATCTCTTGGCATTGTATTGGCTATCTATATTAAGGAATTTTTTGTTGGGTTTTCTCCCCCATGAGGGTTTCCCAGGATAAATGATGTGTCTCTTGTAATTGTGTATTTCTCAGTGATCCTATCTATGCTATGGTTATCTAGTGAAATAAAAAGAAACCTAATAATAGCTTAAACCTTAACATAGACCACCTGTAGTCTTTCCCTTAGGGGTCACCCAGGACCCTTCCTGAGGTGACAGTGGGTTGTGTGTCCCGGTTGTGCTGTCCAACGATTGGGATGGCGAAGGACTCTACGCGATCTACAGTTTGTGCGATAACAGTGACTAGCATAGATTTTATGCAATTCTCATCTGCAAAAGAGGTGCACTGTTTTGCAGAAGGTTCCCTACACCTTACCTAGGATGGTATCAAAGAAGATTGAGTATCATTAGCGGGACACTAAGTGTTATGTTAGTCCTTTTCCCAGAAAATGTAAGGGTCCTGCACTCATTTTCAGTACCCCAGATTCTCCAACAAACAGTAATAGTCCTAAGTACTAAATTACTTGGAAAGGAAAGAATGCTAATAAAATTTCTTTGGGAAGCTGCAAGGGAGTAACGGATAAACTCTGTGGACCTAAAGAATTGGGGAAGTGAGTTTAAGAAAAACGTGACTCTTTTTCTTGGGTTAAAAAGAGTGGGACAATACTCACATTAATAAGACTCCATAAGAGATAGCACATTATCAAACTCAGAAAACCATTCGACTTAAGCTGTAATGTTTGAGGGGCTTCGATGTTGTCAAAATTCCTTGGACTTGCACTTGGCCTTGTTTGCTTGCCCTATATTATTGCAAGCCCACATTATCACATGGTAGCATGCCCTCCACCTTATTGCTAGGCCATAGCTCATATGACTTGCGAAAAATGGAGTTGTTAACATTGCATTGGAACCCAAAATGTTTTGGTATCTATTTGAAGAGAAACATCAACTCTAGGCACACATCCTTATTAAAGAAAAATACGCTGTAGAATTGCAATTGGAAGATTTGTGTAGAAAGCTAATCCACAAAGGGAACTAGCATCTGACATAATATGAAGGGAAGGACTTAAACCATAGATGGAACTTTTGGGATGTTGTAAATAGGAAGTATGCAAAATTTTGGGGCTACTCCTAGAACAATCCACTCTTTGATAAAGAAGTATAGGCTTAGAAGGAAGTACAATTCCACCCTTTGAGAAAGAATTATAGGCTTAGAAGGAGGTAATGTTCACAACTCTTTGAAACACTTAGGAGGCAATGGCTGATTTAGATGGAGCAGCAGAAAGACATTGTAAAAGGAATTCTAGCAAAAAGGTTTCCGTGCAATAGAGAGTGGAGATCAAATAAGGAAGTCCTTGGCAAGGGAACTATAGAGTGGAATCAAAATATTATATTCTCCGAAGACAAAATAGGGAGCTTAAAAAAATGACATTTGGAATGTGACACAACGCAGCTAGATGGAGGCCAAGATTTCTTTATTCATGTGACTAATGTTTCATGTTTTGATAATAACAGAGGTGGGTTGAGGCTTGTAGAAAGGGTTCTGAGGTTTGAGTAGACATGTTAAATGTTAGAGAGAAAGTTAAGATGATTGTGACTTATTTGTGATGCAAAACATTGCCAAACAGTTGTCGAACAATCATTTTATTGTGATAAGCCACAAGGTATAGATTTTGAAGAAAGTAGGCCATTGATACAAAAATTGCCCAACACCCCATATAAATAAAATATCATGAGAAACCTATGGGAAACTAATCCAAGCTTCATGTGTTAGAATATTTGGTTAGAAAGAACCATGAGGTTATTAGGAAATGAGTTAGAATGAGAATAAACTTTGTTTCAGAATTTTGGCAATGATAAAGGAGTTTGACACCTTAGGAGAAACCAAAGTGGATGCAAGAATTTTATAAGACATGGGAAAAATTGTTATTAGGCTAGGCAACTAGTATTGGTCAAGTTATAAAGACAAAGGAGAGACCCATGGAGATATAATCTCCCCTATAGGAATGTATCTTAACGTTTAACTATGATGAGTCATTCAAGGATAACTTCGGACCTAAGTTGCATGGATACAAACATTGATACGAGAATGGATATAGGATCGAAAACGAATATGGCAAATTTTTAGAAAGTCTGGATACAATAAAGGTTAGGATACATCTCTCTCTCTCTCTCTCTCTCTCTATATATATATATATATATAGATATATAGATAGATAGATATATATAAGAAACTAGGAGACATAAAAATTTCAGAATGTCATTCATGGATTTCAAATTAAGTATAAAGAGAGTTATCTTTAAGAGAGGCTCAAGCCCTCTATTATAACTTGATTTGTAAGAAATCAATGTTATTTTTTTTGAAAATTAAAATTAAAATGTATGTTCTTAAATTTCTTTTTAATTTAATTCAATTCAATTTATTTGTTTTTGGCGACCAAGACATTGGCTGAAACGGTTGGTATGCCAACCAAAACAGCTGAAATGCCTGTTGAAATGGCCAATACAGTTCTTCAAAAATATGAAACACCATTTAAACGTTTCAACAGTGTTTCAGAGGACTTTTATGCAAGGAAATATTTCTGAAATAGCCTAATAGGGAAACACGTTTCTGGCACCTCAGGGTGGAATTTCTGGTAACACAGTTCGGTACAGTTTGGTTGTGGAGGCTTACAAAAAAATTGAAGAGGAGTTTATTTTTTACTATAATAATCTAGGGGTTCCCAGTGTGAAGGTGGGACGGTTTGGTTGTGGAGACTTGCAAAAAAATTGAAGAGGACTTTATTTTTTACTATAATAATCTAGACCCTAGGGGTTCCCAGTGTGATGGTAGCCATCAAGTTTAGTTACAAGTGGTAATAGAGGGTTATTCCAACTTTTTATTGAGCAAATGAACTAAATTATCTCCATGCCAAAATCGACTTGGCACTATAAAGTAGGATTGACGAGGTTACAGGGCTAAGAAGTCTATGTGAGGAGGTTAACTTTGCTCAAACCATGGACAAGCTAACAAATATAGCAGTTCAGGCACTGTGGTTCAAAGGCTACATTTGTTGATGAGGATGGATTGCATAATAATCTATAAAATAACAGAGTTGTGGTTGAGTGGCCAACACTGACATGCTTGTTAGAGCTATGAGGTTACATGTAGATGACAAATTATCATCATAATTTTATTTCCCTATTTTTTTGTAAGGGTAAACAATTTTTTTGATCCATGGTGAGCTATGAACCCCGAATCCACATTATCACAGTAAACCGACTTTAAAGTAGGGGCTGTCAAACTCAACCAACTTAATCCCATGATCAGTGTTTTATGCCTGTTGTGGTTTGTACCTGGGTCATTATGATGGTGATGTTTTGTGACAACCTCTAGAGTCTAGACCACAGCCCAATGGACAACAATTTTATATTACATTGCTTTACCTTTTAATGCATTAACAAAAGGGAATGCAGATTTTATTGTCACAAATTTGAAATAAGCAGCACAAGTGTTTTGTAAATGAAGTAGAAGATCTACAATTAACCTTCTATTGGAATTTCCCAATCTCCAGTTACCATCTGAAATAGAGACAGAGGCATTAGGATATGCCATGGGGGGCTATGCTTAGTCAGTAAGGCAAATGCTTAATATTCCACTCAAAAACATTTTTCGATGCAGTGATCAGCCATTGATAAGAAAATGTACAGAATTGTGCAAGCTTTGAAGAACTGGTGACACTACTTGTGAGGCAAGGAGAACATAGTAGATTGACCACAGGCCACTGCAATACTGCAAACTCAGTTGAAGTTGTAGGAAAGTTGCCCCCTGAAGCAAGTGATGTATCTGTAGCAATTAAACTTGTTCATTTAGTACAAGAAAGGGGAAGAAACAGAGAGGCAGATTTCTTGTCTCAACCCCTAACCATAGCATTAAGTATTCTGCTGAAGTAAAGATCTACTGAGATTGCAGATTTTAGCACAATATATCCTACTGATGAGGTCTTGACTCTTCACTGACATCGTTGACTCGCTTAGCAAGTTGACAGAAGGCTGAACAGAGGAGTACAAAGACCATCATCTGAGAAACACTGTTCTAAAACTTGGGTATGTTATGTACATTGTATATCCTGATTGCAACAACTATAGTTAGTTAGTGATACACACCACTCTTAAATAGTTGGTCAGTTTAGAGTGGGGAAGACATTGGTTAATTTAGGAGATATTTCTACTAGTCTGGGATGGAATAGGATGCAGGGAACTTCATAAGAGGATACTCATTGTTCAATGTGCCGAAACCAACAAACCGAAAACTGGGTATCTAGACACCATTGCCAGTACTGACAGGATCATGGGAATCTATCTAAATGGAGTTGCTGGGGTTTGTTGACCACCTCAATACAAAGCAACTGTATTCTGGTGCACTCGATAAAATTTGCAAGATTGCTATATAGATACCATGTCAGAGGACCATAACAGGCCAAGAGGCCACAGACTTGTTTGTCAGTCATGTTTTGGTAAATTTTGGACTGCTTCCTTCCATCATTTTAGATCGGGACAATGAATTTCTTAGGACTTTTTGGAATGCATTAGGACATTTGTGGATAAAGAGATAAAGAAGAGCAACTCCTTCATGTGTATGCAAACCGACTCAAACAAAGGTGGTAAACAGCGCTATTGTGCAATTGTTAATCATGTATAGCCATTGGCACTGAAAGACATGGGACAAGAAGTTGCCATACATTTAGCATAGCTGTGATGAAGCTATCAATAGCTCCATTAGTAAATCACACATTGAAGTGTGTTTAGGATTCCCATGTCAAGCACTAGTGGATCTTGTAAGTTGTAACATAGACCATTTGGCCGGGAAACTGGCAAGAGGAGACTGCTTAATGTGAGGCTGAGAAGTTCATAGAGCATATAAAGTGAGTGCATCAACAGGTGCAAGAGACATTGCAGAGATGCAGAAAAAGTATAAAAATAATCACAACAACTTCAAATCAATCATCACTTCCAAGTCAAACACTGAAATTTGGCTGCATTTGTCTAAAGAACAACTGAAGGGGAAATATGCTAATAGCGGAGCAGAAGGGTGATAACACCATGCTAGATTTGCCACCATACTTAGGTACCTATCCAATGTTTAATCTAGAGAAACTCAAGCTGTCTGAGCCATTTATTCTAGATAATGAATAATATAGTCAAATTAATAGATTTGAATTTTGGACATGACAGATGATGTTCCATAGGTTGATCCACCATTTGAGAAGGACGCCATTTTTCAAGTTGAAGAGAAACAAATCAAAACTGACAAATATGAGCTATATAAAGTCGGAAAATAAAAAATCTCTTGAGCCAATAAGTGGCTGACTGAAGATCTAATCTTTTAAGAATATTTTCATTTAATTGGCAAGATGATGGAGGGCCATCATTTTCAAAAAGGGGAGGCCTGACAGGTCGCATTGTGCGTAGTGTGAAATACATGGCAAACAACACCTACTGCACAATTTATGGAACACAAAAGGAAGAGTTTGTGATGTGAATTTACTGGACTTTGTGAAAATGACAGGATCTATAACCTTACCATAATACAAGTAGTGCAATATTAGTGGGATACAAAGAGTGGCTGTGGAATTTGAAGATGCAACACATCCTTGAAACTTCAAATCCATCCTACTGAAGTAGAAGGTCTGCAATCCAACCTCGCAGAATCAGTGTACTTGCAAGCCAACTTTACAGTAGTGGACTTGTAACCCAACCTCGCAGAAGCAGAAAAACTACAAACCAACCTTGAAGAGGTAGCTGACTGAAGATCTAATGTTCAAAGAGTATCCTCATTAATCGGCATGATGAAGGAGGACCATCATCTTTAAAAATGGGGAGGCCTGATTAGTGGCCAGGCTGCATTGAGTAACAACATTATGCAGTGCATAGTGTGCAATATATGGCATGCAACTCCTAGTGCACAATATATGGAACACAAAAGGAAGAGTTTGTTGTGTGTATTTGCAGGAGTTTTTAGAAATGGCAACATCCACAACGTTGTTGTAGTGCAAGGAGAGCAAGATCAGTGTGAGTCAATGAGAGGTCGTGGAATTCGAAGATCTGCAACACAATCTTAAGACTTGCAACCCAATCTGGAGAAATAGCAGGCCCACGGTCCAACCTTGCAGAAGCAGCAAAACTTTGAACCCAACCATGCAGAGGGAGCAATTCTGCAACTCAATGTTGTAGAGTGAAAGACTCACAGGCAAACGTTATCGAGAGGATGAACCCACAAAGAGGCACTACAAGTTGTTCCCAGAACTTGTCAGTGGCAACAGCCTCAAGAATCTGGCAAAGAAGTCTTAACTGCTTTTCTATGGGAGGTGTGTATCTGTTGTAATTGATGAACAATTTTTTCCAATAGTTTAATGGTTCTTTTGTGGCTTTAGGTTCTCAAGGTTCTTTGGATTCAGTAGTGGATATAGGTAATAGCACACACAGGGTTTAGATGTCAGATAGGAGGTGGAAACAGAGTTCCTGCCAATTAAATCTGATTGTTTTCAGAGATGCTAGAGTTGGTTAGAAGAATCAAAGCTTTGTAACGTATGTTGATAATGTGCGAATACATATTTGCACTTTTTCTTTCTTTTCTGCAAAACATATCTATCAAACTCTGTCGGTTGATGTGAGTGTCGTAGTTGTATTGAAACAAACATGAAGACAGCTTGAATGAGGAGTGGATTCGTCTTGTCATAGGTAGATCATCTAGCCAAGCAGAGTTGACTTGCCAAGTTTTCGTGAGTCTTACCTAAGTCTTGTTACTATGGTGACGACTGCTATAATTCTATATAGTATCTGTACAAGATTTCAAATGAAAGGCTGTAGGTCTACGGTGTTGAGTAAGAATTCCAATTGCATGTTTTTGATGCATCTGCCTTGGTTGCAGAGGGTAGTAGATTATCTAAAGCGACAATCATAGCAGCCTGCTGTTCTGAAATCCATAGAATGGTTTTCTTCACTTAAGTGAGCTAATGCAAGTGATATGCTGTTTAAGAAAACCCTCATACAAACTTTAAATTTTAGTTTTGAAGTCCAAGAAACTATCAAATCTCATGTAATTCTGACCAATCCATGACAACCTTAACCTTTTCAGGATAAACTTGCAATATACCCCAAATAGCAAGGAAAAATCATTGAAAATGAACATTATTTCATGTTTATGAGGCTTTCCTTATTGAACTTCCTCTCAAGGACGACTTAAGATGAGAATATTTGTCCAAGTCTCCCAAGACAGAATCATCAAGAAAGGCCCTCAACATCAATCATGACGTATTAACGCTAACAGCTGGGTTGAAAACCCTCCGAGTGTGTGTGGGTGAGGCCAGGTGCAATTACTAGGTGATTTTGATGGCATAGAAACACCCCCATAGCACGGCTGCTTAGCTGAAGGAAAGCTGTAAGCAGCATTTCGGAAAAAAAGTTTGGTTGAGTGCTGGTTGACAGAAAAGGCATCAAGCTTTGTGAATTCCTGTTTTGTTTTGAGAGCATTCTTCAAGTATCCTCCTCCACTATGTACGCTTTTTGGTGGCAAGCCTAGTTTGCTGAAATACTTCGCAAAGGTTAATGAATCCAGCAAATCATTAAGGCAAGGTAGATGCTGTTGACTTGTAATTTTTGTTGACGACTCAATTCTCAATACAGGCACCATGAACCATCCTTTCAAGGGTGCAAAACCACTGGAGAGCCACAGGGAGATGAAGAGGGATGGATATAGCCATCTCCTAACAGCTCTTCTTATGGCCTTCGTATTTCTGCATGCTCCAATACAGGCATGCAGTACAAAACCACATTGGAAAGTGGAACACTGTGATAAATCAATGAAAGCTTGTTTTGAGGTAGTCTCTAGGGTACCTCAGGCTCAAATACCTCTAAGCTCTAGTAATTCAGTCAATGCCCAATTCCTCTTGCCGTCCTGCTTTTTTTATGGCTGATGTTTGGTCTCTTACACGGTACACCTAATCATAATTAAAAGCATCTCTTCTGAGAAAGATGACATGCTTCCTTGCCTGAGAATTTGTTACCAGGACATAATGCATGGATATTTGGACCGACCATAGAAGTATCAAGATAAGAAACACCATATTCGAAAGGCTCATCTTTGGCAGTGTATATTTTGGCCTTCATTTCTTTGAAGCAGCTGCTAAAGAAAATGCTTCAATAGTGTCCAAGCGGCTCCATGGAGTCTTCATCACAGAAGTTTTTGTATTTAGAAATAATAGCAAACTGAACTTACACTGAAGAAAAACTTATTTTCTGTTTTCATTACACTGAAGAAAAACTTATTTTCTGTTTTCATTAGTCTTTTTTTGGATGATGGTCGGGGTTTGGATGTGGTTAAGTATTTACTCTTAGTTTTTCGAGTGCAGAACTTGTTATCAGGTTCCATGGAGCTCCATTGATAGTTTTAACTTATATCTTCAACATTTAAGATGAGAGAAGATTCAATATTGTCCAAGTCAACCACAGAGTCATCAAGTAAGGCCCTTTGGATTGATGTTTCTCATTTGATTAGGAGGAAACATCTTGAAGACTTAAAGCAAGATATCTTCTCCAATTTTTGCTGCTGGAAGCACCAATTCATCAAACAAATGTTACTCCTACTATTGATGACGAGGATGCAAATGGGAGGAATTGATGGGGATTGATAGCCTGTTTTGTGATTTGTAAATATTAAGTTTATTGTTAAGCATAATGTGATAATATTGATGTTAGTACTAATGTCATAAGATCATCATGCTTACTAGTACTAACTTAGGTCATTGTTAATAGTTCTCAAGTTGTTATTTCTAATTTTGTAGTCCTAATGCATCCTTACCTTCAAGAAACAGTTATGAGGAGCAGTTCTGAAGAAATATCAAGACACCATCTCAGAAAGGAGGTGCACTAAGCCTTTAAATGTGTTCGCATGATACACATCACTATGCTCTCTATGCTTCTTGTTATGTGCAACATACTTTTATGTATGTTGCTGATATTATGCTTGTAGCGGAAACATTCGATAATTTATTCAATATATGAGATAAAGTAAAATATTTGATTGATAGAATGAATAAGAATGATGTTACAATGAGCCTAGTGACGGTATACTTATATGCATTGACCGGTCACAAGGTGAAGGGGTACGTGCCCTTTGAGCTTTCATTGAATTATTACATTATCATTATTATTATTCATTATATTTTTATTATTATGTTTATAACATTGCCATCCCCTTAAAAATTGCTTTGTTGTCAAAGCAAGGGTAATGAGGGGTATCGTCGGTGAAAATTTTCTGTTTCCCTTGATGAATCTTCTTCTGGAAGGTTTTTCCCATTTGATAAGACATTTTTCAATGGTTCTGGAACGTATCATCTTTTCTTTAGTGGCAAGAATACATTTTGGCTCTAAAATAATTCTTCCTTCGTCATCGAATTCAGGGATTTCTGTTTGAATTAGTTGGGCTTGTCTCAACACCTTCTTGAGACATGATACATGGAATGCGTTATGGATGCAACAATTGCCTAGCAATTTCAATCCATAAGCTACTTCGCTAATTTTTTTGTTAATTTGAAAAGGCCCATAGAATTTAGGAGCCAATTTTTTCTTTCCTTGTTGCTTAAGGGATAATTGTTTGTAAGGTTGGAGTCTTACAAACACCCAATCTCCTTCTTCGAACTCTCTTTCTGATCTATGTTGGTCTGCTTCTTGTTTCATTTGATTACGAACTGTTGCTAAGTTTTCTTTTAATATTTTGATGATTTTCTGCTGTTCATCTAGTTGATTCCTTATTGCTTGGACTTTAGTGTCAATCAATGCAAACTCTTTCCATTTGGGTAGTTCATAACCATATAAGGCTTGGAAAGGAGTCATTTTAGATGAAGTGTGATAGGTAGAATTATACCACCATTCGTCTAAATGTAGCCATTGGGACCACTTATTTTGCTTATCTGTCACAAAACAACGGAGGTAAGTTTCTAAGAATTTATTTACAATTTCTGTTTGACCATCTATTTGCGAATAGTAGGCTGAGCTGATATTAAGGGATATTCCAATTTGTTTGCAAAAATATCTCCAAAAATTTCCCTTAAATTTTGCATCCCTATAGTTGACAATGACCTTCGGAAGACCATGCAATTTGTAAATGTTTTTGCAAAAGACATTGACAATTTATTTTGTTGAGTCTGTTTTGCTTATTGCCATGAAATGTGCATATTTGGTTAATCTATCAATGTTGGCCCTTGACCAAGTTTTGAGGAAACCTTGGTCAGAGTTGACCCACTTTTGGACTTCGACACATTGGTCGAGGAAAGAGGACCCAGGCGGAGCTGAGATCGCGGATCTCACCGATTTTGTGGGCTATGTGGACCCAGTAAGGGGTCCTCTAGGGTTTTTGTAATGGGTTTATGGGATGTCGGCCCATAGGGTCTCCCATGTTTAGGCCTTATTGTAAGGGATTGTAAAAGTATAAATAAGAATGTATGATAGAAGTAGAGAAGTTCTTGTAGCTAAGTGCAAGTAGTTGAGTTGCTTTGTGCAACATAATGTATATGTGTTAAGGTTTTGTGCTCGATAGAGAGTGGGTTGTGTGCCTTGACCTAGTTTTGGAAGGAGGATCTAGTGCTCAGTGCACAGATCTCTTGTTTGGTGCGAAGCTCGACTCTGTGGCTTAGTGCACAGGAGTAACTGGATGTAAGAGATTGACGAATAATAAAGAAGGCGAAGCGGTTGGTGGACGTAGCCCCACACTGGGGTGAACCACGTATATCTTGTGTCTTTGGTGTGCTTTGTGCTGTGTTATTTACGTTATTTATTTGCTTAGTGCCTTGATTATTATGTATGATAGATAGATCTACTGTTGCTTAAGTGCTTTACTGGTATTAAGGGTGAATGAAAGTTAGATCTAACTCAGTGCTAAGTGCTAAGTGTTTGAAGTGCATAATCTTTGTTGTTACTACGCTAGATCTATCTTAGGGTATGTTCTGCGATGTTAATAAGGTTAATGAACTAATTCATGTCATCTTCTAGCGTTAATAGAATACTCTACGAAGTGCTATTATCACAGATCTGTGTCTCAACCTGGTTACAAACACCTGCGTCCTGTAACCCCCCCTGCTTCTACCTTGGGTGAGACCTCGCCTGCTTCGCAGGTGTTGTCGAAAGGGCCGATAGTCGGGGTTTTGTTGGTGCGCTGTTAAGCGTTGAACCCTGGGTTTGCCCCTGTGCCAACAATCAACCACGACAAACATACTATCCTTTTCACCGGACATGGCCAACCCTTCAATGAAGTCCATTGAAATTTCTTCCCATTTTTGGTTAGGAATGTGTAGAGGATGAAGTAACCTTGGACTCATAACATTTTCATTTTTATTTATTTGACATGTGTCGCATTCGACAACAAATTTTTGAATATCCTTATTCATCCCCTTCCAATAAAATGATTGTTGTGCATTATAGTAGGTTTTGAAAAATCCTACATGTCCTATTGCTGGGGAGCTATGTGACTCCTTTAAGACTTTCGTTTTAAACTTGGAAGATGGAATTAGATAGATTCTATCCTTATACCGTAAGGTGTCATTTCTCCATTCAAATTTTGGGTTTTGGTCCAAATTGTTGATTATTGAATAAGATTCAGGATCTTTGGCATATTCAACTCGGATTTCATCTAACCAATCAAGAATCACGACTATTGTTGCATATGCTATTACATCGTCATCTTTTCGTGACAGTGCATCAACAACTACATTGCCCTTCCCCTTTTTGTGTAATATTTCCATATCAAAGGTGGAAAGTTTTTCCATCCATTTTTGTTGTTCGACGGACAATGTTTTTTCTTGTAATAGGTACTATTGTGATCCGTACGTATCGAGAATTTACTTCCTAAGAGATACAGTCGCCACTTAGCTAACACATGTCTAATGGCAAGCATCTTTTTATCATATGTCGATTTTAAGCGTTCTCTGTTGTTGATATTTGGCTCTCAAAAGCTATCAGATGGTCGTTTTGCATTAACACTGCACCTATTCCAAAACCTGAAGCATCACATTCTACCACAAAGGGTTTTGTAAAATCCAGGGTTGCTAACATATGTGTGGATGACATAACCTTTTTCAATGTCTCAAAACATTCTTTTGCCTGGTTATTCCATTGAAAATAAATTTTCTTTAATGGGTTTGATAGTGGTGTTGTCAAATGAGCGTAGTTCTTGATGAACCTTCAGTAATAACTCGTTAATTCTAGGGATCCTCGTAGTTTTGATATGTTATTTGGTTTTGACCATTCCATGATTGCTTTGATTTTAGTGGGATCCACCTTGACTCCTTCTTTAGATATGACATGGCCAAGGTATTCTACTTCTTCCTCACCAAAGGTTCATTTTGATATTTTTGCATAAAACTGATTTTCTTCTAGGAGAGAAAGTACCTGCTCCAAATGCTTAAGATGCTCCTTCCATGTCTTACTGTAGATAAGAATATCATCAAAAAATACTAGTACGCACTTCCTTAGGTAGGGTTGAAAAAGTTCATTCATAGTTGCTTGGAAGGTAGCAGGGGCGTTGGTTAACCCGAATGGCATTACCTTGAATTCATAGTGACCTTTGTGAGTTTGGAAGGCAGTCTTCGCCACATCTTCTAACCTTACTCGGATCTGATAGTACCCTGACCTCATATATAATTTTGAGAAATATTTTGCTCCATGGAGTTTCGTCCAACATCTTATCTATGAATGGAATAGGGAACTTGTTTTTTATAGTTATTTTGTTTAGGCCTCGATAGTCTATGCATAGTCTGGAAGATCCATCCTTTTTCTGAACCAAAACTACTAGGGCTGCATATGGGCTCTTACTTGTAATAACCCCACACTTTAATAGGTGTTGAATTAGTCTTTCTATCTCCGTTTTATGGTGGTGAGGATATTGGTATGGTTTGATATTAACCGGTGTTGAGTCTAGTTTAACCTTGATTATATGTTCTATCTTTCTTTCCTGTGGCAACTTCATAGGTAAGTCTTGGAATACCTCGTCATATTTTTGGATTAAAGCTTCAATCTCTAGGTGTTGAGAGTGGACAACTTTTGATGCTAATATCTCCATTTGATGGCACTGTGCAATGCAAACCGATGCTCCTTTTCGAATTAGTTTCTCCATTTGTCGTAAAGATATAATTTGGGTGGGGGGTGGCTGGAATCCATACAATTTATATCTTCTTCCTCCCCATTTGAATTTAATAATTTGTTTCTTGTGATTTGCAGAAGAGGTCCCCAATGTTTGTAGCACCGGATTGCACAATGCCATCAAATGGATATATTAGCATCAAATGTAGTCCACGCTCAATACCCAGAGATTGAAGCTTTAATCCAAAAATATGATAAGGTATTCCAAGACTTACCTATGAAGTTGCCACCATAAATAAATATAGAACGTATAATTGAGGTTAAACGAGACTCAACACCGGTTAATATCAAACCATACCGGTATCCTCACCACCATTAAACAAAGATAGAAAGACTAATTCAAGAAAGGAGCCCATATGCAGTCCATATGCAGCCCCAGTAGTGTTGGTTCAGAAAAAGGATGGATCTTGCAGACTATGCATAGACTATCGAGGCCTAAACAAAATAACTATTAAAAACAGGTTCCCTATTCCATTCATAGATGTGATGTTGGACGAAACTCCATTGAGAAAAATACTTCTCAAAATTAGATCTGAGGTCAGGGTGCTATCAGATCCAAGTAAGGTTATAAGATGTGGTGAAGACTGCTTTCCGAAGTCACGAAGGTAACTATGAATTCAAGGTGATGCCATTCGGGTTATCTGTGTGTAGTTCGTCATTGCTAACCATCCTGGTGTTAGGGTTGGCCTTTTTCTTTGTAGAACCCACTTTTAATTCACTTTATAAAGGGTATATAAAAAAGTTGACTTTTTATATATAATGTATGTTTTTTTTACCAAGTCAGTAATTGTTTTTTGACCGACTCAGTGATTTTTTTTTATCAGTGAGTAATTTTTATTTACAGATGGGTAAATACTTTTTTACGAAGTGGTTTAAGAAACATCACGGGCTCTGATACCAATGTAGCGGAAACATTTGGTAATTTACTCAATATATGAGATAAAATAAAATATTTGATTGATAGAATGAATAAGAATGATGTTACAATAAGCCTCGTGACGGGCTACTTATACGCATTGACCAGTCACAAGGTGAAGGGTACGTGCCCTTTGACCTTTCATTAAATTAATTACATTATCATCATCATTATTTATTATATTTTAATTATTATGTTTATAACAATGCTCCATCTGAGTCGTTGCCTCATTTCCCTCCAATCTATTTGGCTTTCATTTTAATTTTGCAGCTTCTTTGTCTAGTTTCTTGACATTGTTCAACTTTCCTTTGTTATGTCAGCAATAAAATTGGGTTATTGGGGCTACTGACCCATATCAGGGCATCTCCAGTTCTGAGAAGATGAAACTCCCAATGTTTCTTTATAAATTATGGTAGTCAAATCAAAATGTGTAGACGGTTTCAAACTTGCAAAATCAAATGCTTCTGTAAGAAGATCAGAAAGATATTGAAGCATATGATGACTAGGGGAAAGGGCAACCTCTGAATTGAGTAGATCAATAAATGAATGATTAGAGAAAAAATTTAACAAGGTAATAATATAGAACTTAGAAGTATGAGGTAATTAAAAGTACAATGATGGAATTGAACATCTAAATAAACAAGATTTAGGTAGAAAAGAGAATTGTATTGGCTCAAGTGCAATGCCATAAATTTCTTCTCTAGAGCTAGTGAGGTTACTGTAATGAGAATTGGTATTCAAGGAGGTGCAAGGTTCGGTGAAGTTGAAGCCATGGAAGTTGTAAAAATTACAAGAAAAGAATTTCCAAGTGTTGAGAGAATCCCTTAGGTCTATTGTTGCAAGCACAGAAAATTGTAATAGTGTTAGTGGTGATGAAAATAACACCTAATTTTTCCATATGATGTATGACTCGAAAATTCCTTGGGTTATTTCGGTTTGCTTTTGAGTATGATTATTCCTCAAGGCATTACTTTGGAGGAAGAAATTGAATAATCTTTGCCTATCCTCTGTTAGTAGGATATATGGTCCAATGAAATATCCATCCTAAGGTTCAAAATGTAGTGTGCCGACTATGCTGTATAGCCATCACAGTTGAAGGAATAGATAGATTAGACTGATAGGTTAAGCAGAAGGAACAACTGAATGAGCGACTCAAGTGTACCAAAGATATCAGGTCCACCACTATACAGGATCGATAACAATGCAATTTCAAGGGTTGTGCATATATTGTATTAACATCATTTGTTTCTGGAGTATACGTCATTCAGTTGAAGGAATGGATACATTAGACTGATAGGTTAAGCAGAAGGAACAACTGAATGAGCGACTCAAGTGTACCAAAGATATCAGGTCCACCACTATACAGGATCGATAACAATGCAATTTCAAGGGTTGTGCATATATTGTATTAACATCATTTGTTTCTGGAGTGTATGACATCTTGAAATTCGCTCTCCATGCACAGATAACAATGCTGACATTTAAGTGCAGTAATCTTGTTGGAGGCCAATGAACAAAAGTGGGAAGTAGAATTCAAACATGAAATAAGAACAATAGTTTTGTTTCTAGATTGTAATTTTGTTAAATTCTTCAGTATACAGACTCTTGCTTTAATTGCGTATAATGCTGCTTGATTTTGGGTTGAAATAAGAACGGAGTGTCATTTGATTTTTATAATCATAGAAGACCAAATGGATTTCAAATGTGATACTACCAAACGGTATGAACAAAAACCAGAAATGGATGAAAATTTGTGAAAATAATGTAGAGGTCAAGTGAAACTGAATGTAGCTTTTCAAAGTCTTAAGATAGAAAATGGTGGATAGACTTGTATTTTAGGTGTCACTTTTGTCTTGCCTCAAACCAATGTATGCATTATGTTTTCCTTCTAATGATGCCCTAGTTCATTGCCGTTGCCATGCAGTCTATATTGCGACCTAAGAGTGCAGAAGAGGAAAGGAATGAGCTGAAGGCACAACTGCTACAGATGGAGCATGCACTTCAAGAAAAGACCAAAAAGGTTCTTCAGCTAGAACAGCACTTGGAATATGTTAAGGAATATCTGACAGGATGCGAAGCTACAACGTCAAATTCAAACAATAATGATGCCTGTGAAGAGAGCACAAAGAGGGAACCAGAAATATCAAGTATCACAGCTACAAAATCGTTTGGTGATTCTGTTGACTTTTAGGTCCAATGGCCATAATATGGAAGATGATACAGCTTCGTCGCTGTTGATTCCTATAATGTTTAGTCCTTTTATACCAATATAACGATTTTTATTTAATGGTCGACGTTAGGTTTTTTGGTGGAAATACTCTTAATTACATATGAAATTATTTTTGAATGCTTATCTATACTTGATCATTTACGAAATTATGAAATTAGCTCTTATATATATGCAATTATTAAAAGCCTCGAGGATTCTTTTATAGCGATGGCCATGCCTACAACTGTAGGGATTTGATACTTCTTCTTTTCTTCCAGTTTTAATTCTCCGCTTTCTTTGTGATTGCAACACATCTTTCCTCTTAGGGCTTGGTATTATGATTTCATTCCATTGTTGCCTTGGTTCTGTAGGTTGTACTGTATCCCTTGGTTTTTCTGCCTCTCTTTTCAGATTGATAGTATAAAAGCCAGAACTTGAAGCCTTACATACATTATCCGTTCATTATTAGTATTCTTTAAAGGGCATGACTTTATAAGGGATGGTTTACTGAAAGAAAAAGGGACTAGCGAATGTTCTATATATGGTGTCGAAATCTATAGTCTTCCTCGTCAGCATTTCTACGTTGTAATTGCTTAGAAAAACTAATGTAGATTTTGGAAGAATCCCTAAATCCTTGTATTGTTTACATGGGAAATACACTATTTCATCTTCACACGCAGACTTGATAATTATACCATACTTGGTCTTGGCCTTTGCCGGGATTCCTTTTTGCAGTACAAATAACATAAGTTTATTTTTGAATAAGAACCTTATATGCATGAAATTAACTGTCGAGACATATGTGGCCATACAGATGAACTCACTCTGAAAAATTCGAAACAAGAAAAAGTGGAAATGGAAAACATTTTTTTATGTGAGATACACACATAAAGACTCGTGTATGTGACTCCATGCGGGCATACAAAAAGCTTGATGAGGATGAAAGTGCTGTGACATGTTGAAAAAGAAAATAGCAGTAGAAAATATTTAAAACAGGAAAGAATGGAAAGAATCCAAAAGATGACATGAACCCTGTTGCTGAAAGACGGGGATTGGCCAAGATTGGGAAAGTTGTGTTATAATTTTGGGTTCGGTTGCCCGACACGAAGCTGTGCCAAGTTTTATACGAAATCCTTGGAGGATTTAGATCCTAGACCTCAAACATCATTGAGGTGCTTAGGGTGCCATACATGTGACATCTTCTATGCCATATCGACCTCGAGAGAAAAATATTAGGTTGGAGGCACTAGAAGGGATTGCCAACACATTGAATTTCATAGTAAATTTGAAGGAAGTACTTGATTAGTTTGGTGAATGTTTTGCTTCAAATGGGTTCACACCTAGTGGGAGTGCGAGTTGTATAACCAATGTGGATCCATCTTAACTCTGTATCTATCATGCGTTGAGAGGGATCAAATCCCTTTAGGTGCAAACATTTCCTCAAGTGTTTTCAATTTAAAAAAAGTTTTCACCTCGAAGGACTTTATCCCTATCTATAGAGCCTAGTTATTTTCAGGACTAAAACAAAATAAAAGTTTTCTAAATTTCAGTTTAGAATTTCTTTTAATTACCTTCTTATACTTTGAATAAACCAGGAATAAACAACATCAACATAATAATGATAACATCAACAACAAAATAACATAATAATGATAACACCAACATAATAATGATAACAACAACAACAAAATAATGATAACAACATAATACATACCTCCACGTGTAGGTTGGTTTATCTAGTGCCTTAGTTGTCTGATCATGTTCTTGTTCTTGCCCTTGTTCTTGCCCAAACTGAATATTAACCTCCCAGCCAGCTAGGAACAACCTCTCCGACTCCCTAGCTCTAGGAATCCTTGCGGTTTTCTGGCCCCCGAGCCCAAAATTCCTAGCAACACCAATGCCTTGTGAGAGTTCCCCCAAAAAACAATTCCTCCTCCTCCTCCCGAAAATCTCAAACCAAAAATAAAAACGATATCCTCTTCCAAGTCCTCCCCTCCTCTCTTATCCTCCTCTCTCAAGTCCCCCTCATTAATCCCCCAACAACCTTATCCCTCCATTAATTCCCCAACAACCTTATCCCCCCATTAATTACTTCACCCACTTTTAATAATAAAGTAATAAAAGACTCATTTACTATATTTTGATAATTAATTAAATTCAAATTTAAAGATTACGATAAAAAATAATCAATTTGGGTTGTTACATACACGCACTTTTCAAAAAACTTAAGAGTAATTTAGAGTAATTTACAATACAAAAGTAATGACACATGATTCATACATCCACATCAAATAAACATCATCGATTTAAAACACTTACACATACTAGTGTACATGTGCAAGGCATACATGTGTAGCTAGCACATACATGACTCGTACATGTACTAATGAAAATAATTATCACACCTAAAGTAATTTTTGTATGCGTTCAATCCAATCAACAAGACCATTCATTTTATAAAAGATAGTAAACTATTTAAAATGTTAACGAAATTCCTCAATTACAATAATTTAGCACAAACAACATTCACTTAGATAATTGTAGTTTAGTTAAGTAAATATAAGTATACATATATATATTAAAAATAAAAATAAAAAATAAAAAAAATTAAGAAATTTTTCTATAAGGTGAAATCCCCACACACTTTCAACTACTTCTAGTCATCCTTCCTCCTTAACTTACTTCCATCTTCCGTCCCTATCCTTCCTTTACTGGACTATCTTGGAATGTCAACTATATTGACCTAACTCCAAATAGAATCCGTAAACGGAAGTGTCAACTCTCTTGACCAAGCTTCCCCAGCAGGTAACTGACAATCATCATCACACATCTAGAGGAGCGTGAGCTAACACTGTCCTCCCATGACTCCAGGTTTCAGAGGATACACGGTGGGAAATGCCTCCACCCGTCTTAACAGGACTAGTGTCCACACTCTACCATGGAACATACAATGGCACTGTGTTGCTAGGAATTTTGTCATCATATATTCAGTTTTAGGTAGTCTCGTCACCTGAAAAACTTGCACTTGTCCACATATCATAGCAATGCATTTGAACCAATATAATTTCACATACAAAATTTATAGCATACTGTTTCCTCGTTGATATTCACGACATCAACCTTTTATCATCATTATACTTTGGCTATTTCATAGCCTATTGACCTGTGTAGATTAGTCTATAACACAAACCCATATATATCCATGCATTATCATCATGTAAATTCATTTAATTATAATCTCAATCCGGTACCCACGTACCAACAACTTTAAATGTCAAAGATGATTAGGCCCTAAGTAATTATAGTTGTCTAAGTCAAAATGTGGCATTACATACACCCAACCTTCGGGAAAACATATTCCCGAGGTGGTCAAAAGGTGAGGGATGATCTCATCGTATGGTCTCTGCATCCTCCCAAGTAGCAGATCTTGAGTTATATCAGTCTGACTACTAGTTAAAACCTTAACTCATTATTGGTTTTCTTGTTACGTGAATTTTATATTAAGATTTATATAACTTTCACTAAACCAAGTATATAATCCCACTTATAATACTTTTCTAATTATAACAAATTACTGCTAACTTTGTTTTATCACTATAGCTTGAGTGATAAAACACATACGCCAATGCTAAAGTTTCCCATGCTTAGGAACATTGAATAAGATATTAATAACTGATCACTATGTGGATTGGTCATTATAGGGTCTCTTCAGTCACTGATTTTAATCGGCCACCTTCTTTTTAATTATAAATTTCACTTATTCCTTACCATTTTCTCATGCATACTTATCCCTTTTATTGTGTATACTTTATACATTTATTATAATTAGGTTATATATTACATGCATCCCTTCAACATACTTCCTACCATCAAGATTACATTCCTTCCACAATGTCATTTATTGTTATAACTTTCAAGGTATCACTACCATCACTCATTACTTGTAATGTAATTGACCTCTTTACTTTATGGCCTTTCCATCACATTTTTCTTTACTTTTACTTCCATATTCATTATCTATCACTCGACCATCTGGTCATACTTTCTTTATTATTTTATGAATATTGACTATCATTAATCACTAATATAATCAATTTATATTATAAACAACATCACTTTATCTACACCTACATGTTATAATAATAAATTTTAATGTAAACTTACTCTACCTAATTTATTTAACCTTTTTGCATTCCCTTTAACTTACTGGCCGAATATAAGATAAATAATATTTGAAAACTTTATATTCATTATTTGTTTTTAATTTGTATGTAGAACCCTATTATTGTCACACATAGTTTACTATTATTAATATACCATCTATATACTATGACTACCACATCTATACTTTAGCTCATTACACATAATTGTCTACTATCGATTATATGTACACACTAAGTGTATTTGTTACTCTTCTTTAAATCTGTTTACCATCTTATGTCATCTCACTCCTTTTTTCATTTGCAACTTATTTACTTACATTATATATTTATGCACATAAATCCTTAATTGTTGCTATATATATATATATATATTTTATCATTGTTCTCATGTATTGCCATATACTTTCTCTCTATATAAACACTATTTTTAATAAATTTATTAGCATAAATTAATATGTTTCACCAAAACTAAACTATCTTATTTATTTAATATGAGAAAAATATTTAGACTTTGCAA
>ML778683.1:226924-253621 GCA_009831015.1 Picea engelmannii
GTTTCTCAAGCCACAGGTTAATCGCAGGTCCTGCACAAATTAACAAACAAAAAAAAATATTTTCATTAATTTTTAATTCATACCAATATCAATATTAATACAGCCTAAGTGGGCCTAATGGTTAAGAACATGTGTTTCCTCTTAAAACGTCACATGTTCAAATTCAGAGGAGGGTAGGGTATATATACCTTCGTTACCAGTCAAATAGATTATTATTATTATTATTACTTCTACCAAAAATCCTTTACATGTTACTATCCCTTTTTAACTCTTACAACCTAACACCCTCTTAATCTCCACTACTTAATTATATATATATTTTATATAATTAAGTAAAATACGAAGATAAAATATACAAAGAATAAAATATTATAAAAGTGTAAGTTTATATATATATATCACAATGTTGTTTATCTATTATTACGCTCATAAAGGTGGTGATAATGGTCGATGGCAATAACCCTCAAGCGATTGGTGAGTGCATCGAAGTTCCGGAAGAAGAAGCCCTGGGAAGGCCAGTAGCCATGAACCATCACCAAAGTCGGTGTGTTGATGTTCTTAGCAAACTCATAGGTAATGGTATGTATGAAGCGTGACTCGATGCTTGAAGACCTAAACCATGTTACCTTCGATCCAGGCGGCCCGCTATCAATATATTCTTTCTATTTATCAACAGTATGGTGGAATCTATTTGCGATCAAATCATACCCACCTATTTTTTTTTTTTCATTTAACGAAGCCCGATCGATGGGACAGTGGTTTCGGATTTGGAAACTTGTAGGTATGGGCTTCGGCTCTTAAGTAGAGTTAAGTGAGGAGGGACTGTGGTTGAGTAAAGTGACACATTAAGTGGTTTGAATCTGTTTCTGGCAACAAAGAGCGGGTAGTAAAGAGGGCATTTAACCGCGTACGGGATTAGCTGAAATTGGGCGTTGATGAGGTGGACACCTCTTTGGTGATGCTGGGACAAGACTTGTTGCTGGGCTTTGTTGCTTCAAAACTTGGTATCGTGTGTTGGCTCGTGGACTTATGCTCCGCGTAGAGGGTGTCGCGCACCTTCGAGAAGTTTCCCTTGGAAACATTCATTCCGCGGGCGCGTTGGGGACTACATACATTCAACCCTTTATATACATCCCCATTCGTTCACACCAGAAGATCTTTGTTCTTGATTCTATTTTCTTTTCTCTTCTATTAAGAAGAAATCCAATCTCGATCTACCATCTGTAGGAGATCGATTCCTGAACTACCAATGGATTCTCATTACAGCCACAGAAAGCATTCCCATGGAGGAGCATCACCAACATCGGATCGCGGGGTTTCAGACTTTATTCGCACGGCTACCTCCTCCTACTTTCCAGCGGAAAGGGGAGCCAAGGCGGAGCCACCTCTCCCCACCCTCCGCTTGTGTTTTGTGCAATTTCGCAACGACCGTCCAGAAGAACTTTTTCGCTCGCTACAACTTGTCCACCCGAGGGTTTCATCTTTTCTCCGAAAGTAGAGGAGGAATATCTCCACGAATAGTCAGTGAACTGTTAGCATAAATAAGGTCTTAATAGCTCTATTAGGCGTTGATTCCATTATATTGCTTCGTACTTCTTCTACTACTGCTTTGAATTCCCTTATTGGGATTCAATCAGAATCATAACTGGTTTCGCGCAGATCTGCTCAGTTAACCCAATTAGTTGTTGTCGATGGTAAGTCGGCTCATCATGTAGTACAATCCAGATTCGTAAGGACATTCTCTGAAGTTGATTTACATATCCCCTTATCTAATGAATGTTCAAGAAAGCCACGGTTAGCGAGGGGCTCTGGTTCGGACCTCAGTGAAAAGCTCTCTACAGAAATTATTCTCAGCAATGGCTTATTGGACGAGTCTCTTAGAAGAGGATTTTGATAGGCAAATTTCAATTGGGTTTCACAGCGCTGGAGAACCACAGGAGGAATCTCTGGAAAAATAAAAATAAAAAATCATGGCAACCATTGGAACCCATGGATGTGTGGGGCCTTTTATCTTCAAGCTCTAGAGAGGCAAGTAGAAATAAAATTGACGAACTGAGAAATGGGTGCAGCGGTGGTGCTCCCATGAAGTTTAGTGTCCCATGATTTCATTTCAACAGTAACAACGAGGGCGGCTATGCAGTGAGTGCAGTTCAAATCATATCAAAGAAGTGGAACGTCTATAACACCAACTATCCGTGTCTTTTCTGCTTCTTTAAATACGCATCTTTGCAAGAGCCCTTGCATACTATCAGGGTAGGGCCGATTTTGTCGTTCATCGAAAAAGATTGAAAGGTGGATTTGAATGCCAACATACTAGAGGAACTAGATTGCGTAGCTTCTTTTCATGTGGGTATTCGATATCAGATAGTCTGCAATAATTTTCATTGTAGGCCATTTGATAGATAACTGAACATGTCAAGCGGAGATCTGCGCACTGTATGAGAGACCCACTGTGCAAGTTCAAGCTATCCGGGCCATAGAGTTAAGGTGGTTTAAGTCTGTTTGGGTTTTAGTCTTCCTGCATTACCAGCTGGCAGGAGTGGTTTTCTTTGTAAAGCTTGTGTGGTGTCATGGAGTTTTAGTCAGTCTGAGAAGGGGGTGGGCCTGTGGATTGGTTAGGGATTGCATGCAATGTCTTATATAAATTGGGTTTCTATGAATGTTGATTTAATTTTTGGAATAAGATGAGGTTTCTTCGTTTTGGGCCTATACTTGCAGTGACAAATTTGTCCAGGAGACCTCTGATTTGTTAGATTTTGGAGGGAACTTGTGGCTCCAGGTTGAATACTTGAAGGCTTTTACATGACGTCTTATTAGTCACTTCTAGCATTTCTGTCTTTCTTTCCCTTGCTTATTTCTCTCCCCATTCTACATTGTTGAATCCGACAACTGATACCGTGGGAGAACCTTTGCCTGGATTTTCTTCGAGCTCTTCTCAGGCCATGGCTCAACGAACAGGGTGGACCCAAAATCCTTTCAAAGAGCCCATAAGATGCCCATATCTTAATTCAAAGGTTAATATGAGGGTATTAGATGTCAAGCCCATTTCGTTTGAGTTGCCTGTTGGATTCTCTGTTGTTAAAGGTGGAGCCGAGGACGATGGGATTGCAAGGAGGTGGAAACATGCATATTTGGACTATCAGAGAGAACGGGTGAATCAGATACCCAAAAAAAATTATGATACCTCCTTGCTGATGCTGGTGCCCATGAACTGAACCCAGAATTTCAAGAGGCCAAACAGGTAGGCTCCAGTTTGACCAAAGAAAAAGTCGATGAGAATACCTCGGGCAAGCAAAAAAGAAGAAATGAGCCAAAGGACTCGAAAGAGGTTAAAGGTGCTTGTAAGAGCCCAATTTGGAATGCATATGAAGATATATTGCTCTTAGATGCATGACAAACTATAAGGGAGTTGAAATGTATGGATTAGGGAACTGGGCAGAGGTTGCAAACCATGTTGGCAGTGAGACAACATCCTGTTGTGGGTGGTAAACCTAGGTTTTAGTTTTGAAACTGGGCTGTGATACCATATGTAGAGCCTGGTTATTTTTAGGACTCAAACAAAATAAAGGTTTTTTAAATTTCAGTTTAGAATTTCTTTTAATTATCTTCTTATATGATAACAACAACATAATACATACCTCCACCTGTAGGTTAGTTTATTTAGTCTCTTAACTGTCTKAACCTGTTCTTGTTCTTGCCCAGACTGAATATTAATTTCCCAACCAACTAGGAACAACCTCTTCGGCTCCCTAGCTCCAGGAATCCCTGCTCCTGGCTCCCGAGCCCAAAATTCCCAGCAACACCAGTGCTCTGTGAGAGTTCCAAAAAAAAAACATTCTTCCAATTTCCTCCTCCTCCTTCAGAAATTCTCAAACCAAAAATAAAAACGATATCCTCTTCCAAGTCCTCTCCTCCTCTCTCAAGTCCCCCTCATTAATCCCCCAACAACCTTATCCTCCCATTAATTCCCCAACAATCCTATCCGCTCATTAATTACTTCACCCACTTTTAATAATAAAATAATAAAAAACTCATTTACTATATTTTAATAATTAATTAAATTTAAACTTAAAAATTAGGATAAAAAATTATCAATTTGGGTTGTTACACTCTTTGCACATGATAGATCCAGAGTTAAGATGGATCTACGCATGTTCTATATATATATATATATGTTACGTGTCAACTTCATGTTGAGCATAGAATGAATTACACATCTCCCTCAAACATAGAACATCATTGAAATGTTTTAACTATAACAATTTTTTTACTTTCAATTGCTTTATATATATATATATATATATATATATATAAAGTTGATATTGAAATATTGTACATAAGGTGGACATTTAATTTTTTTTGTTATTAATATATATTTTTAAATGCCACATGTCAACTTCATGTTAAACACTTAGTAATTATACAACTCCCTCATACTATGGACACAATAATAATTTTTTTACTTTCAATTTTATATATATATATATATATATATATATATATATATATATATATATATAGCCGTAGTCTAAATGTTGTACGAAATGAATGTTTTTTGACGATTTTTTCCGGAGACATTTGCTCGAAATCCGACAGGAAATTGTTAGATCCGGAGATTTAAGTGATTATTTCTGTATAATACGAGTGCCTTGGGGGTTTTTCAACATGCCATTTCTGCATTCAAAAATAGATTTTAAACAACAAAGCATAGTGATTTCATGTAGATTTATGTCGGATTCTGGCGAAAAACCATTTCGTAGAACAGTTAGACAACGCATATATATATATATATATATATATATATATATATATATATATATATATATATATATATATATATTTATTTTTATTTTTATTTTCTTAGAAAAAAACTTAATTTTTATTTCATCTTAAGAGAAAAGAAAATTACATTATGTAGAATACATGTGACCATGTATTTCGCTGCTCAGAAGTAAAGGAAATTGAGCTTAGAAAGGCATAAAAACAGATACAAAAATGTGCCATATGAAAGCAGCTCCTCGAAAAACTGAAACTGTGACTGATATAGAGCATATACATGCTTTACAAAAAACTATACAATATGAGCACTATGGATCCCAAAGTAGAGCAAAAATAAACCAACGAGCATATATGTGCAATATATTGATCCTAAAATCTGTAAGTTGTTATGAGACGACATTGCTAATTTTGTTGTCCATGAAAGGTCAATGGTAGTACTCATATTGATCACCATTATAGACTTTTGTTATCATTCACTGCCCCATGTCCATTTGGAAACCTGCTTTAGAGAGCGCATCGACATCCATATTGCACTTCCTGTAGACATACCACATGCATAAGGAGTCAAAAGTGCCCACATATCTGAAGATTTCCTCAAGTAAAGATAGTAGCTGAATATTGTGACATTTTTGAGATTTCTGAACCCAATTAATAACATTCAAAGAGTCACCAAAAATCTAGATGGACTTTACTCATTTTTCCCCGACAAAGAGTAATAAGAGTTTCAAAGACATTAGTTTAGCGAAGTTATTTGTTCGTGGGCCCATCCACATTTTCATTTTGAAAAAATGATTCTCCTTTAGGTAGAGTAAGGCTGGTTGTTTTGTTGGGAAGCTCCATCGAAAAAAGCCCAAGGCTTAGAATGGTCCACAACTACCTCCTGAATTATCTGGGTTGGGCCTGATCCTTTTTCTCGAGGAAAGTGTGATAGAATGCTAAGACCTTGAACAACAATGATCTCATGAATTGATGGCTTATCCCCGAAAATAGATAAATTCCTGGCTAGCTAAGAGCCCTAGCTCAGGGTTAGAGGTAAAGCGTTTATATTGCCTTTTGTTTCATTTGATACCCAAGCTTTCCATGCATCCTTCACATATCGACCTTGCCAAATACATGCCTAACCCGATTTTGCAGAGCACTCCTACCAAATTTGTTTAACAAAAGGGCATAGAATAAAAGGGTGTCACTGATTCTTCATCTGCTTTGCATAAAGGGCACGAACCTAGATCCTCTATTTGTCTTCTTTTCATCATATCCCAGGTGGGCACTTTGCTTACTATCATACACCACATAAAGATTCTAGCTTTTAGGGGACATCTCACCTTCTAGGTTCCTTTCCACCACTAGGTTGGCTCCCTTAGGTGTAGCTCGATATTTAGCTGGATGTAGTCTAATTTTGGAGTATAGACTCCATGCGGAGCATGATTCTAGACTTGTTCATCCTCTTGGACCATTGTGCAAAAATGCCTCCCCTATATATATATATATATATATAAAGTTTATATGAAAATATTTTACATAAGGTAGATATTGAAATTTTTATTTAATTTATGATTGACATCAAAATATTTTTTTGTTTTGTTTTTAATATATTTTTAATAGCACGTGTCAGCTCCATGTTGAACACAAAAATAATTATATTTCTCTCTCATATTAGACTGTAGAAAAAAAGCGGTTCTCAACACAACAATTCAGGTGACTTGAATTAGATGGATTATGAAGATTATTCTCGTAACAAAAAGTAAACTCCAATTGATTAATTATCTTTGACAAGAATTTAATCACTCAAGAGAATTATCTATTTCTTGTAGGTAAACTCCAATCAACTAATCAGATTTTCACTGGCATTTGTTGTTATCTATTTCTTGTGGTTTATAGTACATCTACATCTCTCTTGCATTCCATATGCTTTGCCTAAGGTCTCTCTTCCAAGTACACACACTCTTGCATTCCATATGCTTTTCCCGAGGTCTCTCTTCCAAATACACAAGCCAATCAAGTGTTAACAAACCATGGTCACTTGGGCTGGGTGGAACATTGATTAGTTTATGTTTTTCTAAAAGTAGTCTTTCATTTAAACCATGGTCACTTGGGCTGGGTGGAACATTGATTAGTTTATGTTTTTCTAAAAGTAGTCTTTCATTTAGATAGTGTTTTCATTTAGATAGTGTTGAGATAAGTGTTATATGGATACTTTGAAATTAAATATAATATGTTTTTCTCATTTTACATGACCCTATCTCTAAGAACATGATACATACAGATTTTGGTAGATATCCGTATAACACTCATGTCAAAATTTAAGAATTTTTATCTTCTGTTAATATTCTTCATATGGAGAGCATATCATATATATATATATATATATAAAGTGCATTACACTTATACGAAAATTTAGGAATTTTTATTTTCTGTTAATATTGTTTATATGTATAATATTGTCATATGGAAGAGCATATCATATAGGTTACACTATACTATAGTATCAATGATCCATTAAACTTGAATATTAAATAAGAAAAATGTAAAACCAACCAACATAAATAACTAACTAGAATGTGAAACCAATCAACATTCACTTTTCACTTTGTGAAAAATAAGTAATTAGTTAAAAATAAATCTTTTGCTTGATAAAGAGCATGCTTTAACTATGCAATTTGCTATAAATTTTATAAATCTTTTGCTTGATAAAGAACATGCTTTAACTATGTAATTTGCTATAGATTTTTTTATAGTTAATTTCAAATTTTTAAATTAAGTGAAATAAGTCACTGGTTAAAGATAAATCTTTTTCTTGATAAAGAGCATGCTTTAACTATCCAATTTATTATAGAATTTTTTATAGTTAATTTCAAAATTGAGAGGTATTTACATTAAATTTTGATTTTTTTTTTTATAGTTTTTGATTTGATTTTCCTATCAATATGTTATCTCAATATATATAATATTATATTTTTATGAATATGTTATTTCAATATTTATAATATTATATTTTTTTGTTACTATAATATTATATTTTTATGAATATGTTATCTCAATATATATAATATATAATATTCTTTTACTACAAAGCAAGGATAATTTCTAAATGCATCTTTTTGGCAAAACTTTTAAATTATTATTTATTCTTATTTTTTGTTTTAACAATTCAAAAAGTTAGTAATTCACATATCTTACTATTAAAAAGGGGTATTGAATACATAAGGTACATGGTGTATGCTAAATGTTGGTTGCTCATTTGCGCATGAGCTTTTGGTTCTACAACAAAGTGGGTGGGGTTTTCCCTTACATGAGGTACATGGTGTATGCTAAATGTTGGTTGCTCATTTGCGCATGAGCTTTTGGTTCTACCACAAAGTGGGTGAGGTTTTCCCTTACATGAGGTACATGGTGTATGGTAAATGTTGGTTGCTCATTTGCACACGAGCCTTTGGTTCTACAACAAATTGGGTAGGGTTTTCCCTTGCCCATTAAATATCACATCTCATGGTGCACCTAACCATGAGACCAAGATGTTATCGTGGATGATGTGTTAGGAACTTCTCTAGTATGATCAATGATGACCATGTTTCTCCAAGTGCAACTGAATGCCCAAAATTAAAAAAATGCTAGTTGCTTATTCCTTACACACCTAGGATGTCAAACCCTTTTAGTGGGGTTTAATTATAATAAATGAAGGTAAATTGAGATGTAATAGACACGAGCTTAAATTATTTTTTTAAGAAGCCTATGAAAGATGAAATGACAAATAGTCACATTTTACTAATACCAACATTTTCGAATTCTGCCTGGATAGAGAAAAATAATCGAGATTATTGCCTTATGTTTATAACCTCTTTTATAGAAAAAATCAATTAAGTATCAGGCAATATGTACTTGGAAATAATGCTATCTTTTATAATTGAAATATGTTAAAGAAAACAAAATATTCATAACAACAAATATTTTGAATATTTAATTTTTTTTTGAACATATTTAAAAATAAAAATTTGATAAAAGATTACACAGAAAAAACTCAAATGAGACTTTGAAACCATCCAAAGATTTTATTTATTCAAGTCTTAAATACAACCAACAAAATTCTTCATACCCGAAAGGTAAGGACCAGGATGTGACTTAGCAGTCAAAGATGGTATATTACATCATACATAGACCACTAGTATCATTAAGTGAAACCAACATTGAAACAAAGTTGAAATGACATGCCACAAATTCCATTGCCTTGGCTTTGCACAAAATCCTCAATCAATACTGAAAACTAATCCATAAATCTAATAAGAATCCACAGACTATCAGAGACAGGTGATCAACCTTGTGAAGTATATCAACAAATTAATACTTCTCTCCTTATTGCCACCTTCAGTAAGATCCCGATATCAACAAGAAGTCCTTAGTACTTATGTATTTAATAAATGAATATAATAGTAAAGTAATCTCATTTAAGAAGTAAGAGCAGACCTTATCAGAGTTGTTGTCTCCATCACCTCTTTTTGCTTGTCCCTTGAAATTTTCTTTTATTTCTCCAAATATAGTTTGAGAAGTTCAACAACTTTTAGTTAAGTCATTAACTAATTTTAGTTAATGGAGACAACTCATATAATAATAATAATAATAATAATAATAATTAATGATAAGGATAAAATAAATACTAACTAATAGGTGGGGACCCCTAATGACCTTTTGTTTATTTTTTAAACATATCCCCCTTGTTCCTCCTTGAGAATATACAAATATATGTCATTAAACATCCATTTAATCATCAACATAACATATGTACAAATCAACTCATAATAATTTGTAAACACCCTTGTGACTCTTGAATGATAAATATATTTATTAAAATAAATATATCAAATTGCTGTCTAAGTCAAAAGCTGCCACAATATTTCAAAATAAATACATTATCAACTGTCCCAAAAATAATACTGTTGAGAAAATAACTAAAAATGATAAATAACTGACGACCAATCTAGATTGGTTCCCTTCTTTGTATTCAAACAATTCAACAGAGTTTGTTCATCGAACATAATTTTGAATATTTACCTTGTTAAGGTACTTAGCTCTTTTCCTTTGCTATGCGACCAAACGCTAAAACCGAGGGCTTAGTTTTAGGAGATAAACTCTTTTATCATATGACCATATACTAAGAACCACATGCTTATGCACGGAAGTACGTGATCAATCTGGATTGTTGATCATGAAGTTGATCAATGATCAATTACAATGGGGAAAAATATGACCACCGTTGATTTGGATCTTGAGTCTCTTCTGGATCGTTGATTTCTCTTAATCAAACCTCAATACAAATCATGGGGCCATCATGGAACCTGACGTCATATTGACGTATATCAATGTCAGGACATTGGGCCTTTTATTCCCTCCAACACCTTAAAACCGCCGATACTCGTGGTCTGCTGCAACGAGGACCGTCGATCTTCAGATTTGAAGATTTAATCTCAACCGTTCAACCCTTCCTGTGTGAGCCACACGAGGACTGCATGTGGAACCACATTGATGAATAAATGGATGGCACATATTTCGAGCCATCGGACTCCGGGGTTTCAACACTCCTTGTGTTAAGCTCCTCGTACTTTGCCGATACGCGTAAACTCCACGACGTCGATCTACACTCCCAATCAACAATCAGATCTAAACTTGTGGGTCATGTTTTAATACTTGAGGATATCAATTAGAGCCTGATCACCGTTAATCTATTGTGATCGACGATGGATCATTATCATCCTTATAATGATTCTCCTCATCATTACACTTATGCCACATGTGTCGAACCTCAAGACTTCATGATTTCGGGCCTATTCCAAGACCAAGAAACAAGAAAAATGTTGATGCGTGATGGTCAAAATGTTGTGGACCGTCGATCTAATCCTCTCGATTTGATCCTCGCCATCCATTATTTACTCTGCAAAATGACTTCTTCAGTCCAACCATTTTTATTCAAACAATTTACATGCAGAATTCACACAATTGTACAGAGGGTGTAATGCTCAGAACCCATATTTTATTCAATGTCTGAAGGAATATGATTACAACATGAAGCTTAGTTCCTTCTGGCTTCTCGCACACTTCACACTTCTCACTCTACACTTGTTCCACACACTCAACCGCACCACACTCTGGTCTTGTCTATCAAACCTTTAATACAATAAGGACCAAATCGATACAATCCACAGAGATAGGATCGATTCTGACCAAAATTACACAAAGACCAAATTTAGCTTACAACAACCTGATTATGATCCTAAAAGACAGGATCCGATCAAAACAAATTCCTAATTTATCTAACTCTTCCACCTCCTATTACATTCGTGGAAAAAATGCCTTCTTCTCGAACACCCTAGACTATTACAAAATAATTAAAAAAAATTACAATGAGGAAACCAACTTCCTCCGAGAAAGTTCCTAAGACCTTAGAGGTCAAATACTAGATTGTTCTAGAAGATGCTCCTGCATCAGACTCTCGGGGAAGAAAATATTTGTTCTTGGGCTTGTTATAGTAGTTCTTCAATACTTGTACCATACTTCGATATTTCTTCCGCTGTCATCCACATGGCATCTTCAAGTGGTTGTCCTTTTCACTTGATCAAGTACTGAAAGTAATCCTTACCCCTTGTCTTCTTTACTACCTTTTGGTCCAAAATAGATTCAATCTACTTATGATGTGCTATAGATTGTTGTTTCTCCCAATTACCGGTCTGAATTTTGTCACTGTCATGTGCATCTATGAAATTGTTTGCTGGATCCTTGAAAGGGTAAAAATACATGATACATTAAAAATTGGAGAAATTCCAAGGTTACTTGGAAGTTCTATTTCATAAGCATTTGAGGAAAATTTTCTTAACACTTTACATGGACCAATCTTTTAAAATTTTAATTTGTTATATTCTCCCCTTGGAAACCTTTCTCTTCTGAGGTGTGCCATGACCAAGTCTCCAACTTCAAAATCCAACTGTCTTCTCTTTAAATCTACCTTATGTTTGTACTTGTTGTTGTTGTCCTGTAGCTGTTGCTTGACCCTTTCCTGCAATTCCTACATGCTTACTGCCAAATCTTCACCATCAACACTTCTAATTTCTTGTTTTCCTAGATTCCTTAACTCATAAATTCCTCTAGGATGCATTCCTTACAAAATATAAAATGGACTTAATCATGTGCTTCTATTAGGTGAATCCTTATATGAAAACTCTGCTTGTGCAAGTACCTGATCCCACTGTTTAGGATTCTCACTTACAAGACATCCAAAATATTTCCCAAACTTATATTTACCACCTTTGTTTTCCCATCAATTTGTGGGTGGTATGCTGAACTAAAGTTGAGATTGTTTTTTAACATTTTCCACAAAGTTCTCCAAAAATGACCCACAAATTTTGTGTCTCTATAAAAAACAATACTCTTTGGAAATCCATGCAACCTAACAATTTCTTTAATGAACAAATATGCAATGTGAGTTGCATCATTGGTCTTCTTACAAGCTATAAAGGGTGCCATTTTTGAAAATATATCAACAACCACATAAATTGAATCATTACCTTGCTGAGTTCTTGGAAATCCTAACACAAAGTCCATACTTACAAAGTCCCATGGTTGGTCTGAGATTGGTAATGGTTGATAAATCCAATATTTTGTCTTCTTCCTTTTGCATACTGACAAACTCTGCATCTTTCAACAAATTTCTTGACATTAATCTGCATGCCAGGCCATAAATAAAATGTACTTAGTTGAGAAAATGTTTTGTCCCGTCCAAAATGTCTTGCTAATCCACCACTGTGCCTTTGCTTCAATAGGTATTCCCTCATTGAACATCTTGGAATGCATAATTTACTTCCTTTAAACAATAAACCTTCTTGAATCATATAATCTAACCATGGAGTTCTGTCTTTGCTTATTGGATTTTCACAGGTTTCATAAGCTTATTTAAAATCTACATCATCTTGATACATTTCTTTCAACTCGTCAAATCGTACAACATTTACTTGAAACTCTTGTAAAATTAAACTGATTCTGCTCAATGCATCTGCTATCTTATTTGATTGCCCACTTATGTGCTTAATAACAAAAGTGAAATTATGCAAAAATTCAATCCATTTGACATGTCTCTGATTTAATTTTGTTTGGCTGCTAAATGATTATTATTGTAAGAACAAAGTCCTTTGGCATGAGGTATTGTCTCCACTTCTTTAGTGCTTGAATAATTGTATAAAAGTCCTTGTCATATGAAGAATATTTCTGCTTTGCTTCATTTAATTTCTCACTAAAATAAGCAACTGGTTTATTTTCCTGACTTAGAACAACTCCTATTGCAGTCCCACTTGCATCACATTCAACTTGAAAGAGTTTATTAAAATATGGCAGTGCTAAAATTGGTTGTTCTGTTATCTTCTTCTTTAACAATTTAAAACTCTTTCTATTTAAATGGTTGTTTGGTTCCTTCAATGGTTTCTATAATTGAAGCACATATTCCACTAAAATTCCTGATGAATTTTCGATAGAAACTTTCCAAGCCATGAAAACTTCTTACCTCAAAAACATTCTTTGGAGTAGGCCAATTTATTATAGCCGTTACCTTTTCTCAGTCCATCTTCAAACCTTCTCCAGATATCACAAAGCCCAATTAAACCAATCATGTTTCCACAAAACTACACTTTTTTCAAATTGATCACTAGCTTCTCTTGTTGTAGTTTATCTAAAACTAACCTGAGGTGTGTCAAGTGTTCTTCCCTAGATCGACTGCAGATCATAATATCATCCAGATAAACTATGACAAATTTACTAATAAATTATTTAAGTACTTCACTTATCAATCTCATAAAAGTCTCAGGGGCATTTGTGAGTTCAAAGGGAATTACCGGCCATTCATACAATCCATCATTCGTTTTAAACGTTGTTTTCCATTAATCTCCTTCTCTAATCCTGATCTGATGATACCCACTTTTCAAATCCGATTTTGAAAAATATTTAGCACCACTTAAACAATCCATCAAATCATCAATTCTAGGTAATGGAAATCTATACATGATTGCAATTTTGTTTATAGCTATGGAATCTATGCACATTCTCCATCCTCCATCTTTCTTTGGACTTAGCACTGTAGGAACTACACATGGGCTCAAACTTTCCCTGACTAGACCTTTATCTAATAATTCATGTACTTGATTTCTTATCTCCTCATTCTCCTGTGGGGTCATTTAGTATGTTTCTTTATTTGGAAGGTTAGCCACTGGAATTAAATCTATATGATGACTAACACTTCCCAATGGAGGTAATTCATTTGGTAAGTCATCAACCACAAAATCATCAAATTCATCCAATAAATTTTTAACTTCTTCAGGCAGATCATTTAAATTTGTGCTAGTGAGAATTACCTTTGGTTTACCAATCAGGGAAAAATGTACTTCTTCGTTTTTAATGTCTTGCATAAATTCTTTTTCACTGACCATCAAGACCTTTGGGATGTTTTCTTCAGTCGCTCCTTCATCCTTCAATGGTAAGAAAGTGTGTTTTTCTCCATCTTTCTCAAAAGTGTACGTGTTGTTCCTTCCATCATGTATTGCCTTTCTATCATACTGCCAAGGTATACCTAGCAAAATATGACACACATCCATGGGCATAACATCACAAAGTACCTTGTCTTTATATCTTCCAATTTGAAATTCCACTTCACATTGTTCATTCACTATCGGATGATGTCCCTTTTGCAACCATGAAACCTTATATGGAACAGGGTGTGTCGTATTTTTCAAAGACAACTTTTCAACCATCTCTATAGACACCAAATTATCAGTACTTCCACTATCAATAATGAATTTACAACATTTATCTTTGCTTTTACAGACATTTCTGAAGAGTGTCTTCCTCTGTGCAGGTTTCTTAATATCTTTATGTGGTTTTAGCAGGATTCTCTTCATCATCAAAGACTCTCCAACTTCTGGTACATTCTCGTGTGCATATGACTCCACACTTTCTTCTTCTACCATAATAACATTTTCACTTCCTCTACTGGTGGAGGCATTTTTTTATATATTCATATGATATATGCCCAAACTTATTGCATCTAAAACATCTGATATAAGATCCTCTACCTCTTTGATAAGGTATTCTCCCTTTGAAATCACCACCTCTTGGTGACTGTTCTTGCTGATGTGAGTTGTTGGCTTCTATCTTTGGAGCTGAAGATCTTCCTCTGCCACCTTGTTGTCCTCTTCCTCTTGTTGAACTGCGACCTCTTCTTCTTTGATTATGCTTTCTTGCTAGTTTTTCTTCGGCCTTAAGAGAAAACTAATATGCTTCTTCAATAGTGTTAGGAGATAAAATTCCAATTTAATGTTGGATGTCATCTCTTAATCCATTAAGATATCTAACAACTTTCTCAATATTTTCTTCTATATGACCAACTCTTATATTCAATTTATAAAAATCTTCAGTGTATTATTTAAATGACATACTTCTCTACTTTAAATTATGCATTTGTATACAAAGATTAAGTTGATAGTCTCGAGGCATGAATTTACCTTTCAATTTTTCTACCATTATGTCCCATCTCTTGATTCTTGTCTTGCCTTTGTTCCACCTCTCAACTTGTACTCCATCCCACTAGAGTAATGCATGTCCTTTCATCATTGTCACAACAAATTTTACCTTTTTCTCATTAGGTACATTTTCATATCCAAAGTACTTGTCCATAGTACTGATCCAGTCCATCAATTCATCCACATTCAGGTTGCCTTCATACAATGACACCTCCATTCTTGGTCTAGATCTAACTCCCATGATAACTCTAATTAATATTTCTTCAACACCTTCTTCTTCAGGCTCTACTACCTCTTCATCTTCTGCAACATCTTCTTCTTCACTGACATCTCCCAAGTCAACACCTCTTCGTTGAACAACTTCCTTAGCCTCCAATCGTTCCTGAAGATTTCTCATTTCTTCAATGACTTCAACATTTGCAACATGTATTCCTCGAACTTGGCCTCTTCCTCCTCGTATTCTAAAGGTCATCTTCAATTATCCTTTCTTGGATGCTATGTGCTATGATACCAAACTAGCGACCAGATGCTATGTGCTATGATACCAAACTAGCGACCAATCCAGATTGGTTCCCTTCTTCGTATTCAAACAATTCAACAGAGTTTGTTCATTGAACAAATTTTCTAATTAAATGAAATTCATAATTTACATTGTGAAGGTACTTATCTCTTTTCCTTCGCTATGCGACCAAACGCTAGAACAGAGGGATTAATTTCAGGTGCTAAACTCTTTTATCATATGATCATATGCTAAGAACCACGGGTTTATGCACAAAAGTATGTGATCAATATGGATTGTTGATCCTGAAGCTGATCAACAATCAATCAAAATGGGGCGAAAAATGTCCACCATTGATCTGGATCTCAAGTCTCTTCTGGACTGTTGATTGCTCTTAATCAAACCTCAATACAAATCGTGGGGCCACTGTGGAACCTGACGTCAACCTGACGTTTCTCGACATCAGGACGTCGTGACTTTTATGCCCTCCAACACCTTAAAACCTCCAATGGTTGCGGTCTGCTGCAATGAGGGTCGTTGATCTTTGGATTCGAAGATATAATCTCAACCGTTCAACCCTTCCTATGCGATCCATGCCACATATTTCGGGCCACCGGACCACTGAGTTTCAACACTCCTTGTGTTAAGCTCCTTGTACTTTGTTGATATGCGTAAACTCCACGTCGTCGATCTACACTCCCAATCAATGGTCAAATCTAAACTTGTGGTTCCCTTTTAAGTACTTGATGATATCGATTATAACCTGATCATCGTCGATCTATTGAGATTGATGATGGATTTTTATCCTCCTTATAACAATTTTCCTCGCCATTACACTCATTCCACACACTCAACCACACCACACTCTGGTCTCGTCTATCAAACCTTTAATACAATAAGGAATAGATCGATCCAATCCACAGAGGTAGGATCAATTCTGAACAAAATTATACAAAGATGACATTTAGCTTACAACAACATGATTCTGATCCTGAAAGATATGATCTAATCCAAACAAATTCCTAATTTATCTGACTCTTCCACCTCCTATTACATTCGTATAAAAACTGCCTTCTTCTCAAACATCCTAGACTATTACAAAATAATTAAAAACAATTACAATGAGTAAACCAACTTCCTCTTAGAAAGTTCCTAAGACCTTAGATGTCAAATACTAGATTGTTGTAGAAGATGCTCCTGCATCAATAATCGACCTTTCCAAAGAATACCACTATCCAAAAATAACCTAAATTTTCCTCAACAGTAAAAACATCATAATAACACTATAAAATCACAAGTCATATTTTTTATGTGAGGCAACTTGCCTCTGTTTACTTTCCAATGGCTTAATGACCTCCAAAACTTCATCCACTGGTGCTTTAACTCTTGTTGATGATGCTTCTAGATGTATGTATTCAAAGGAAATATGTTTACTTTCAATTTTTGGACGTTTGGCATGAGAAGTGACTGAATGTGAGGAAGTTACTGAGTGATCAGAGTTGACTAATTGGTCAGGTCATTTTCCTTTGCTAGGCTCAAGCTCTTCAATTTGAGATTTTAGCTTCTTTAATGGTTGAGCAGAGTGGGCATGAGAAGCTTCTAATAAAATATGGAGGGAAGATCGCTTTGGAGGAGGTGGAGGTAATGGGAATGAAGTTGTAGGCTATCCCCGAGTTTGATGTTGAGGAGGATTAATAATTTCATTCCAACCATCATTGGATGGAATCTCATGAGGTAATGAAACATGTGGCTATACAAGAATTCCATAAATATTTGGATGAGGTTGAAGGGGTGGTCTTTCAGGTGGAGGACGGGGTTTGAAAGCCCCTTGTCCTGCTAAGTTAAAGAAACCAGTTTTTAGGAGTTGATTAAACTCCTCAAAGTCAACATCGAAATGAATTGAAAAGCAAAGCATTTTATTTCCTCAAAATTCATTTGGTCTTCTCCCTTTACCCCGGTTTCCTTTGCCACCACTGCCTCTACTGAAGAAACTCATCTATAAGTACAAGGTAAAGTTAGAGCATGCATACAATATCTAATAAGAATCAAATACTATGTGCAAAAAATAACTTAGAAATATCTCTATTGACAACAAACAACATGCAAACAACCATGGACATACAAGGAAAGTTAACCAAAACATTAGTTCTTCCTTTCAATTCTTTTTCTTCTCATATAATGATTATTATCTATGAACATGGAAAAACAAATGTATTTAGGGAATATGGTAGGGTTTCTAATGTATGGAAAATACAATAATGGTAGGGGACTATAATGGCGGATGTTCAAAATAATTTATATTAAACATCTGTGAAGTATGGTTATCCTCCACCAATTTCTTCATTTATGCCTCATCAAGTACTCATCACTACTACTCTTTCATCATCAAGTATGCATTAGGGGGAAAAATATGGATTAAAATGAAAGTGAAACTTGGGAGATAGGAGTAACTCATGGAAAATGAAACTATGAAGGGGTTTGGACCTGAACAAAACTGAAATTGTCAAATAACATCTTGCAACCCAACCTAAGTCATGATCTCATAACACGTCACCCACAAAATACTCTTGTTTAAATATCAATGTCGATCTGACAGATGGAACTTTCGTTTCATATCACAAGGGAAAGACAAATGATCGTTTGAAATGATAAATGGAATTGGGAATGGGGAATAATTTATGAAAAATGGAATTATGAAAGAATTGATCTTATGTATATAAAACCAAATATGTATCCCTTAAAACCAAATTCATTCTTATTTCAATATCGTAAACCATATATAATCATATCCAACACTTGACAACCTTTATCAATATTTTCCATATTCAGAGTCAAGAACGAACTTGTAAAAGCAACAAAATGTAATTGGCCAAGTTAAGTTCACTATACAAAATATACGTGTCCTTAAAACTCGACATGTGAACAACCTGTGAATCCATATATTATATTACCAAAAAATCGACACAACTTATGCCACCATTAAATATCATCCATTTCCACAATGAGGGTCAAAACTGTGTATGTGCAAGCTATCTCAAATGAACATATTACTCACATAATTTTTTAAGCCCAAAATAAAATAAAAAAAACATTTATAATCTTATATCCTTTTAAGAATTTGAGTTCAACAATTGAACCATTTCCAGATGACTTTGTGCAAACAAACATTCAGTTTTGGCCCAAAAACATTTCAATGATTCACAAATCATTTGAAAATCAACTCAAATATCTCTTTAAAATCAAAATTGATTACATTTATTCGCTTTCCATTTTGACCATAACCAAGAATTAAGTTGGGCGATGCCCTTTCTTCATTTATGAAAGTCAATATAGTATCGAAAGGCTCTAGGGTTACCAATAGTCTGAAGAAATTCAAAACCACCAAAATTATTAATTATACAAAGTGCAAAAACCAGGGTTAAGTACCTAGGATAACCCAACTTTTAAAGTCAAAGTCGATGTATGGATTCAAAACTAGGTTGTGTTTTCAAGAGGGCAGAATATGACAGTGAAACTCAAAAATGATATTCAAAAAACCCATAAGCATAACCTTGGCTCCAAACAGAGCACATTACAATAAAAAACATGCTTATAAAATATTGTTGTATCGAGGTGGCTAGACGGTTCTATAAGCAGAGTAACTCGTCATGGAAAGGTTAGGGTTATACTCAAACTATGTCGATATTAGGCCGAGATTCAAGACTCAATATTTTCATTGAAAAATATACTGAAGCATAAAACCATGGAGACCAATACGACTCAGGAAGATTCAATTCTCTTTTGGATGGGAACGAAACAACAAGATAAACAATGATAACTCATTGAAACTATCATTTCCTGGAGGAAAAGAAACACTATAAAATGAATCCAACAACAAGCAACACATGTTGATTAATTGGGTTGGTTGTCATTGATGTCAACCCTTGGAGAAATTCCGTAGCACAAAATTTTGGGTAATGGACCCAAGTTTGTTTGATGGACAATGGTATGAGTTTTGATATATTTGTAGGTAATACCATTCTAGATGGATATTAGATGTCATGCCATTTCCGGTGGTATGTGGAACATCACATAACTCCTCACGGTTAGAGAGTTATGTCCATATGAAGTTGGAGAACCCTCACGAGTCATCTATAAGTCCCAAAAGGTCAAAGTAATCAAAGTGTTTGCAAAGAAGAAATTATTTAAAAAATAAAGTGAAGTGATGAGTGTACTATAAGTCAAAGAGGATGCAAAATGAATTATTTCAATAATAAAGTTAATGGAGAACTTACTAATTATGGAAAGTGGTTAAGTTAAGTGGATAAGTGGTTATAAGTGGTTTAACCTTAAAATAAGGAAAGCGGGTTAAGATAGTTAAAAGGTAACCCCTTAAGGATGCTACATGAAAGTATAAATAAGAGGAAAGGCTCTTTCATTTAATCAAACTTGAGAATATTGAATATCTATTGTTGTGTAAGGCTTATTGCAAGTACTCATTGATACATCTAAAGTTGTGAAAGTCTGAGGTAGCACGAAGGGTTGACGATGAAAGTTTGGGAATTGCAACGAATACTAAAAAACCCTAATTTTTGAGGTGTACGCGGGCTAACAATGTATTAGGGTGCATACATACATGGGCTGATAGTGTATTAGGGTGCGTACATACACGGGCTGTCAGTGTATTAGGGTGCGTACATGAGAGTAAATCCATAGAAACTTGAGAAGATGAAGATGCCAAGTCTCTAGATTCTGAGAGCAAGTTCCCAGGGAGGTCTACAATGATTAGGTACATCACAACTATCCATTGGTCCAAAAGGTATGTATTATTTCTATGAGTAGTTGGATTTTGATGTATGCATGAGAAATGGTTATGGAGATTTTAGGATTCTCCCTAGAGAGACTAGTGGTTGCATGAGATCTTCTATATAAGTAAGATCTACAGAAATACAATGCTAGTATAATCAATATTTATCATTGATACTTCTTGTTAGAGTTGAGACACATCTTGTATTTCTTGGCATATGGCTAAGGGTTTTTGTAGTACATGGTTGAGAGCTTGTATTTGTGAAGTGGTTGATGTATTGAGAGGTTGAATATTAGAAAAGGGTTTGATGTCTAGATCATGTGAGGGTTATTATACTTGTTCATGATTACACACACTTATATGGCACACGACTAGAGAGAGATACCGAGTTTTTGCGTAAAGGTTATGTATGAGGATGCATGCACATGGTACAATTACAGTCTGGATACAGTGACAGGTTGCAGATCTATGTGAAAAAGGTTGTAGAGGGTCAGAATTTTTCAAAAGAAAGAAAACCCTAGTTTTCAAAAGGTATACGCATGATGTATAACAGACATAACACATACATACGCGGGCTGCATAACAGATAGGGTACGTACATACACATGTTGCAGAACTACAAGTCAGGTATATGTTGATACATGTTCAATTAAGGTACAGGTTGATTGCAGGGCAGTCGTACAGGTTGGCTGCAGGTAAGTGGTAAAGTTGGTACAATGTTATAGTGGTATATCTCACAGTGATAGTGTGATAGTGGTTCCATCATTCTACTTCTACGTCAAGGTGGTTGGAAGGGGCACAAACTGGTGGTTGTAGCCACCTTTCGGTTGTAGCCGGAGGACATAGGGGGTTGGAGCTTCCTTCTGGTTGTAGCCAGAGAATTGGGGAGTTGGAGCTTCCTTCTGGTTGTAGCCAGAGAATTGGGGAGTTGGAGCTTCCTTCAGGTTGTAGCCGGAGAAACTAGGGGGTTGGAGCCTCCTTCTGGTTGTAGCCAGAGAATTGGGGAGTTGGAGCTTCCCTTAGGTTGTAGCCTGAGAAACTAGGGGGTTGGAGCCTCCTTCTAGTTGCAGCTGGAAAACAAAGGAAGTTGGTGCTTCCAATGAAGGTAATTCTTAAAGACATATAAGAAAAAACATTCCATGGTTTTCTCCCGCTTTGGGTTTTCACGTAAAAACAATCGTGTAATGTGTATATGTATGATTGCTCATTTGTTCATTGTTTATTTACTCTGCAACTATTGGATGATAATGCTACATTGATATAACACTTGCATTTTGTGGTTAAAAATGAATAAATTGCTTTATTACTGATTCACCCCCCCTCTCAATAATCCAACAAGCTCATTCACAGTGACACAGAGCTATCACTAAATTATCCTTGCAAAAATCAACATGCATTTGATGGGTATAAGATTATAGTAACATACCTTCGCTAATAGCTTGTTTTCCTTTGAGAAAGATGAGTTACAATGCCAGAATGGTCACGGTTCAGGCTCACACAGAACAATCTCTCTAGATATCAATTCCAAAACCAACGAAATGAAAATGTCAGAATACACAAGGGTGGTAACCTCATGAAAACCCCCCACACACGCATTCAACGCATAAGACTTAATGTCCCGAAAACATTAATTCTCTTTCTAGGTTACACAATCCACTAGCAACTACAACCAATAATAACGTAATATATCATGCCAGGTTTGCAACAAATCACGTGCTCAATATCCATATCAGCAAAGACTTAATTTCATATGGAGCAGTGGCCGAGGCTTACCAACCTTCCTCCTTCAAAATTAAAACCACATTCACTGCCAACTTAAAGATGTGACAACATATATATACCAACGTAAATTTCAAAGGCAAGTAACATGTGATACCAATATGCAATATATCATATGTGTTGTGTTGAAAAGAATTTCCAACACTCAAACTTCATCTTGCCGCCTTTTCATAATGAGAGCTCAATACTTCATATAATATGCAAGGTTATGTTAAGTGTTTAAGTAACACTTCATGTTGGATCTTTGTGATATATCAACAAACTTTTCAAAAGTAAAACCACCATATCACTTGCAATTGAACTTGTATATGCCATGAGAGCCTTAATATGGTGCCGTCTTTTGATAATGTGAATAACATATCAACAATTAATGTATATGCAGATAGGATGACCATCCACTTTTGTCTATAGCATGGAAAACAATTATACATTTCAAACACCATATATTGGATAATCGAATGGATAATCAATATGCAACAAGGTACCTCTAATAAATTGTAGTAAAATCAAATTTTGCCCATCTTCTTGTAACAAGGGGGATTTCTGATTTTCTTTCTTTTTACTAGGGGGTCCCACCTATAGTTAAGTATTTATAAATAATAGATAATAATTTTTTTATATTAGTGCCTTGTAATCATTTGCAGACAGATGTCTTGTTCGCGATTTTATGAGTCGACAAATTTTTTTAATAGGTCAAATGGATTAAAAAAGATACAATTAAGGGAAAAATTACCTTAAGGGGCTATCGTTGATTGGTATGGGCTAAACAATAAACAAAACAAAACACTTGTTGACCATAATTTTCTTAGGATTCCTACTAGAATCCACTTATGGATCACAATTTCTAGCGTGAACTATGATAAGGGAATTGTTCCCTCATCATGTTGTAGGGGAGTTGGATGGGTCTTTGAATTTCCCTATGACCTTAAAAAATCTTAAAACCATTGGATTAGTCAAAACCACGAGGTTCTAATTTACTTGATTTTAACAGGGATGGTTGGAAGGTGCATTTTGTTATTTGGATAGACAACTCCAAATTGATTTTACGATAAGGTCATACCAAGGTCTCTTGAAGGACTTAACATGCAATGTAGGGAATAATAACACTATAAGGCCGTTTCGAGGGTAACCTTCAAATGCCACTTTGAGGAGGCAACTTCCACTTACAGGTTCTCAATGTTTAGCATACCATCCTCATACATGCAATGTCTTGTTTATAGAAAAGGTGGGGTTAATGGTTATTACATGCATTCTCTCAAGACAACACATGGAGGGAGAGTTGAGAAGTAAAGGAATACACTAATATTATAGTTCAATGCCTAATTGGAATTATAGGAAATTTTTTAAGGGGTATGATACATTCCCTACTTGCTAACATTATTGGAGGAAGTATATGACTAGAGGAGATGAAATAAAATGAAAAGGAGAATATCATATGTTGGACTCTTACATATTCCTCACTTCAAGAACAGTATCCTTGAAGCTATCGATTCTAGGTGCTATTGCATACACACTTCTCATGTAGCATCCTACTTTGTTGATATATTTAGTAATACATAAGAGTTTCACGATCTATCAATGTTATTGGATCTAGTGCCGATTTATCTTCTTCATCCAATTTTGTTAAGGATGTTCATGTTGTGATGTAGTGTTCAATTAACTTTGTGAGACACGAGACATGGAAATCATGATGAATAGGGGAGGTGGAATGCAGTTAAAAGCATAGGCTACTTCACTGATATTATCAATGATTTTGTAGGGGCTATAAAATTTTAGGATTAATTTTTGGCTTCCTTCTTGTTCAAGTGATCATTGTTGATAGGGTTGGAGTTTGTGGTAGACCCATTGATCACTATGGAGTTGCTGCCCATTGTGTCTTGATAAACTTGTTGCTTCATCCCGTTTTGCGATCGTTGTAGATTTTCATTGTTACTCAAGTGTTTCTTTAGTTTGTTGTAGGTGGTTCTCCACTTATTGTACCCCATCCTTTTAGATAACTATTGATGTTAGGAGGCATGCAACCATAGAGAGCCTTGAAAGGAGTCATTTTGGTTGAGGCTTGATATGTTTTTTTTTATACCAATATTGGTCCAAGGGAAGCCACTTAGTCCATTGAGGCTATTTATCGAACACATACCATTGAAGGTAACATTCCAAGACTCTCGTTTTCCATTTCTTCTTGGCCTTCCATTTGTGAGTGATACACAAGTTCAATTCTAAAGTGGTTCCTTGTAACACAAAAATGGTTTCCAAAAATTACTATTGATCTTGAGATCATGATCACTTAGAATCACCTTTGAAATCCCATGGAGTCTCATGTATTTCCTTGATCATTATTTTTGTGATCTAGCTAGCCTTACATGTAGCTAGGATGCCACAAAAATGTGCATACTTGGTAACTTTGCCATCTACTACGAATATGTCCCTTTTGACTTTGAAAGGCTCATAAGGAAGTCCATGGTCATTTCTTGCCATCATTGAGTAGGAATGGGAAATCCTGAAGTTCTCCAAATTGCTTCATTGAAATGTTTCACATTCAACAACAAATTTCTAAACACCACTCTTAAGTTCTTCTCCAATAAAAGAATTTTTAATCTATGATAAGAATTTTAAAATTTGTCAATTGGGTCTAGCCCAAGTGGTTGTGGGATGGAGAGTTATTCTCCCCACCTAGGTTCTATTCTCGTAAGTGACATGTTGAGCTCATAATGAGTATATTGTTGTAATGGCTTTGAGCCCTATTGTTGACTTGGCCTTGTGCCTCAAATAATCTAGGGTTTACCTTAGGTGCCATCCTCAAAATGAGGAAAAGTGTCCGGAAATTTCCCTTGGATATGTTACCTAAAGTTATTTTTTTTTTTCCAAAAAGCCCAACCAATGTAGAGATAAAGGATAACACTGTTGCTTCTTCTAGTTATCTAGAATGTGCATCTATCACTACATTTCCCTTTCTTCTTTTTTAAATGATTCAAAATTCAAAGCTCTACATATTTATTTACTAGCAACTTTTGTTTCTCCTTTGAAGATACGACTATAGAAATATTTTAGGTTATCATAATGGATCTTAGCTTGAAGTGTCTTCATAAGAAATTTTTATGTAACTCATATTTATTTACTAGCAACTTTTGTTTCTCCTTTGAAGATACGACTATAGAAGTATTTTAGGTTATCATAATGGATCTTACCTTGAAGTGTCTTCATAAGAAATTTTGTTACTACCTTTTCAGTATATGTAACTTAGAGAACATGCATTTTTCATAGCAAATTTTGTTACTACCTTTTCACTATATGTAACATGCATTTTTCAGAAATGGATTTCACCCGATCTTTACTTTTTAGTTGCCATATGTGTAAGGCAATAAATCTACTTTATTGCATTAATACTGTCTCGATACTTGTTCATATGCATCCATTTCTATGATGAGCACTTTGTTGAAGCATGGGGTGGTTAGAACTAGTGTAGTTGTTATGGATTCCTTTAGCCACACAAATAACTTGGTTACATATTGTGTCCAATGAAATGTATTATTTTTTCATGGCACTACAAGGTGAGCATAGTTTTTGACACCAAACTCCTTTTCACTATTAACCCACCTTGTCCTGTGAGGCCGTAGAACACAAGTACATGAAATTGTAGGGACATTTATGGGATTTCTTCTCTCAAGTTATAAATAATGATATTAATAATTCATAATTAGCAATAATGTTATGATTATTTTATTGTTTAGATCAAAAATATAAATGAGAATTGGTATATTTGGAAACTTGACTTTCTTTAACCAAGACATGAAACACAAAAATCAATTTAATATAGATTTAGTGACGTTGGGGACATAGGTCAAATAATCGTTGAGTGATTAACAAGAGCTGCATGACAGCTTAATCCCTTCCAAATAATGAACTAAATTACCATGCAATACTAGTGAGGGAGACCAATCAAAAGTAGCTACCTATTTATCTAATTCAAAATATAAATTTGTTATATATTATTAAAAATAAGTTTAAAAATTTATTGTGCATATTGTTAATTACATAATAAAATATTTGATGTTAATATCATATAAGTTTAGGGTTTGAAGGTTTATAGAGTTGAGGTCATATTAAATAATGTTTTATAAATTGAAATGTATTATTTTTATATTAAATAAAATATATTTTAATTTCTAAAATATTAATTTCATTGTTCTCAAATGTATATTATTTAGTTTATACACTGTTCTAATTTATAATTTATAACATATTTTCTAATTTATAATTTATAGTATATCGATTGTTTTGCTCACATGTATATTGTTTATCTAATTATGTTT